>CAUYSK010099163.1:0-172970 GCA_963575035.1 Avahi laniger
TTTTTTTTTTTTTTGAGACAGAGTCTCACTCTGTTGCCCAGGCTAGAGTGCTGTGGCATCAGCCTCGCTTACAGCAACCACAAATTCCTGGGCTTAAGCAATCCTACTGCCTCAGCCTCCCGAGTAGCTGGGACTATAGACATGTGCCACCATGCCCGGCTAATTTTTTCTATATATATATTTTTAGTTGTTCACATCATTTCTTTCTATTTTTTAGTAGAGACAGGGTCTCACTCTTGCTCAGGCTGGTCTTGAACTCCTGACCTTGAGCAATCCACCCACCTCGGCCTCCCAGAGTGCTAGGATTACAGTCGTGAGCCACCACGCCTAACGGAAGGGAAATATTGACAGTGGGGAATATGTTACAGAGGGAATGACCTTAAAAAAATGGCAAAAATAGTTTCTGTCTCTTTAAAACATCTCCCACCCCTTTTGGAGAACTAGGATCTGCATCCCCACCTCAGGCCAGTGGTCAGGAGGGGCAGCGGAATGTTTTTTTTTTTCTTTGTGCCACAGGAGATGGCTCAAGGGAATTGTCTGGGTAGAGGTCATGAGATTGTCTTAGCCAAAGATGGGACTGATCAGAACCTTTAAAAGCTCTGTACTTCTGCTCAGAAGCAGGATGCTGGGACTTTGAGACAGGAGTCTGCCAACCTCCTCATTTGCTGGCAAATTAATAAGCTTCTCTTTTCTTCTCCTAAAAAAAAAAAAAAGAAAGAAAAGAAAGTGGACTTGGATTGGTTCTAAATATATACTGCAAACTCCAAGGCAATCACTAAAAAAATTTTTAAGTATAATTGATATGCTAAGAGAGGAGAGAAAATGGAATCAGGTAGAATGCTTAACTAAAACCAATGGAGGCAGAAAAAAGAATGGACTACCAAAAAGAAACAAAGGACAAAGGCAACAAAGAGAATTCAAAAGAATTGACAATAAATAAATAAATAACCAACCCAAAATTCCTGAAACAAGCCACTATAGTGAAGTTGCAGAATATAAGGTTAGCATACAAAAGTCAGTTTCTTTTCTATATACAGTAATGAGCAATTGAAATTTGAATTAAAAACACAACATCATTTACATTAGCACCAAAAATTGAAATACTAAGGTCTATATCTAACAAAATATGTATAAGACCTATATAAGGAAAACTACAAAACTCTGATAAAAGACAAGCAAAGGAAATCTAAATAAATGGAGAAATAGTTCACATTCATGGAAAGGAAAATTCAATATTATTAAGACATCAATTCTTTCCCCAATTGATGTATAGATTCAATGCAATCCAAATCAAAACCTCAGAAACTTACTTTGTGGATATCAACAAACTGATTCTAATGTTTATATTAAAAGGCAAAGACCACAATAGCTAATACAGTATTCAAGAACAAATTCAGAGGACAGATACTACCTAACTTCAAGATTTACTATAAAGCTACAGTAATCAAAACAATGTGATACTGGCAAAAGAATAGACAAACAGATCAGTGGAACAGAATAGAGAGCCCACAAACAGAGAAAGTACACAAACATAGCCACCTGTCTCTGACAGAAGAGCAAAGGCAATTCAATGGAGAAAAAATAGTCTTTTCACCAAATGGTGCTTGAACTGGACATCCACATGCAAAAAAATAAATCTAGATTCTGACCTTATTACACCTTCACAAAATTAAGTCAAAATGGATTCTAGACCTAAATGTAAAATTGTAAAGTTTCTGAAAAATAACATAGTAGAAATTCTAGGTGACGTCAGATTTAGCAATGAATTTTTAGATATAACACTAAAAGCACAATCAAGAAAAAAATGGCTAAATTGGCCTTTATTAAATTTAAAGAATTTTTTTTCTCTGCAAAAGATTGGCAAGAGAATAAAAAGATATGCCACATACTAGAAGAAAATATTTACAAAACACATAAAGGACTTGTATCCAAAATATGTAAAGAACTCTTAAAACTCAATGATAAGAAAGTAATCCAGTTTAAAAGTGGGCACAAGATCTGAACAAGCCACACTAAAAAGATGTACAGATGACAAACAAGTTATGTGAAGGTGCTCAACACCATATGTCACTAGGGAAGTGCAAATTTAAACAATAGTGAGATACAATTGCACTCCTAAAATGGCTAAAATCCAAAACACTGATAACACCATATGCTGGTAAGGATATGGAGCAATAGGAACTTATTCATTGCTGGTACAAATGCAAAATGATACAGCAACTTTGGAAGACAGTTTGTCAGTGTATTTCAAAGTTAAACAAGTCTTACCATACAATCCAACAATTGCACTCCTGGTTATTTATCCAAATGAGATGAAATCTTATGTCGCTTAAACACAAATGCTTATAGCAGCTTTACTCATGATTGCCAAAAATATGGAAGCAATCAGGATTTATTAATACCAATAAGTGAATGGATAAGCAAACTGTGGTACCTCCATACAATATTATTAAGCAATAAAAAGAAATAAGCTATTAAGCCACCAAAAGACCTATAGGAAACCTAAATTCACATTGCTAAGTGAAAGAAGCCAATCTGAAAAGTCTACATATTGTATGATTCCCACTATATGATGTTCTGGAAAAGGCAAAACTATGGAGACAGTAAAAAGATCAGTGGTTGCCAAGGAGTGAGGGGACAAGGGAAGGAATGCATAGGTGGAGCATAGGGAATTTTTAGGTTAGTGAAATTATTGTATGGTTCTCTAATGTTAGATACATGACATTAGGCATTGGGCAATACCCATAGAACTATGCAACATGAATAGTGAACCTTAATGTAGACCATGGACTTTACTTAATAATAATGTGTCAATATTGGCTCGTCAGTTGGGACAAATGTACCAAATCAATGCAAGATATCAATAAAGGGAAAACTGTGAATTTGGGGTGGGACGTGAGGAAAGGCGAAGTATGTGGGAACTCTCTGTACTTTCTCCTCAATTTTTCCATAAAATAAAAATTGCTCTAAGAAATAAAGTCTATTAATTAAAAGAAAAAATGGAATGCCCTTCCTAAGTCAAGTTTTTGTATCTTTCTGAATAAGGCAAAAGCTTAGATGTGTAAGAATGAACCCTAATGAAACATCCTATTCACTATACTTTGACTGGAAAGGAAAATGATATGTGGACATTTTTCCAACATCAAAGTTTGTTGGAAGATTTTGGAAAGCTATAGCTCCATAAGATTTTCCATTTTTAGAAAGAAAAGACATAAGACAAAAGAGAACAGGGTTTCATCTTTGAAAATGGATGTTAGTACTCCCTCAAATCCAGACACTTACGGGATTTCAATATCTTTCTTCATCCATAAAATTAATTTTAAATTGTTAAAATTGCCAACTTTGATAGCCAAGTAAATATCCTGTCTTTAAGTTAGTACATTAATAAACAGAAGAAAAATGTTTACTAAGAATCTGCCTTGCCCACTTCCTATCCCCATTCCAGACCACACCAATGTGTTAGCTTATTTAGAATATATCATTGTATAATTTGTTAATTTAATATATATATTGTGTCCATTCTATTATGGGTCAGATATATAATTTTTGTTTAATCTTCAGGCTTGTGTGCAATTAGACAGTATAAGTTCCTTATGGACATGAACACTTTTATCTTGGTAGCCCCATTATTTAAGACTGGTGCCCAGCACACAAGAACAATCATTTTTTGAGCACTTGCTGCATTCTAAGCTCTGTGCTAAATATTTTAGATATCAAACTGTGGTAATTGTGTGTAGATAATGTTCACAGCTATGCAATGGGGATGGAGGATGAGGAAGGGTACAAAACATACTTTGTCTTCCTGGAGTATCAATTTTAGAATGAGAGAAAGTTGAATAATGTAACTACATGTGTGTATTTGTGGGTATGTTATACATTTGGTTAAAATATTTCAAATATAGCAAATGAAAAAACACAGAGAAGTTCTCCTGACCTCCCTTGCTGCTTCCTTCTTTCTAGAGGTCCCACTGTTATCAATTATTTGTGGATCTGTCTAGAGACATTCAATTAGTATACCAAAAGATCTGTGTTTAGTGTCCTTTCCCTTATGTACAAATGATAGAATAGTATACACTTTGTCAATCTGTTGAATTTATTTCACATAACAAAATTGTTGATTATCTCTTATAAGTTTATATATATCTAATATTTTAAATATTTTATAATAAAATAAACAGATATAGGATGGAAGTAGAATACAAAATCACAAAACTTTAAAAATTAATGTAACATTAATATGTATGAACAATGATCTTTTAAATTTGATTGCAAATAAAATTAGGTTTTTCTAGGCAGGTTAGAAAAGAGATATTTAACAGCTGGAAAGACAAACTTTATAAAAAGACAAACTTTAATTTTACAGTTTGCTTTGGGCAAACTCCACCATATCAATTTCCTTATCTATTTGTAAAAGTTATCAACCTTAAATGAATTACAAATAAAGAAAATTACTTTCCACCTATATTTACTATGCCAACCAGTTAAAAAATCATTTTTTTTCTTTTGCCCTTACTAATTATACAGTGACTACTTTGATATTGCACATCATGCATCATTTTTCAGCTGCAAGACACTAAATCTCTTCACTGTAAATGACCAACAATTTCAAAATCCAATTCAAAGCAGCTTAATTTGTTTTTTATGAAAGTGAAGGGTGAAAAGTACACTATGAATCTAAGAATGCTAAAGTAAGAGTTTTAAGAATTTGCCTGCTAGATTTTGAGCATGTTATGATTATGGTATGAATTAATATAATTATTCTTTATTTGGGGCCAAAATCGAATTTGTTCACATCTCTAGAGGTGAAATATCTTCACGTTCTATGTACAGTTTGATGAACTTCTGCCAAAACACTGCTAAACAATAAGCTCTTGCTAATTGGTGAATCTTCCGGAATTTCTGTGCATCTCCATCCAACTTCGTTTCAATGTCACAAAGAAAACGTTTTTATATATATAATAAGTAATACAGGCAGTCAGGAGATGAAGGGTAGGTGAGAGAATCTCAAAATAAATCTTAGAACAGAAGTTCTTACTTCTATAAGCTATTTGTGTGATACAGTCATTCTCTCCAAAACAACTGTGGTTTCTATCAGGAAGAAAAACACCATCAAAACATTAAAAATACCAGTGAACATGACATTTAAAAGGTATTTTTCCTCTAGATGTTAATTTCCACTAAAAATTGTATCTTTTTATCCCAGTATTTTAAAATTACCATTTTAAATGCAAATACTATAATAGAAGAATTAAAGCAGAAATCAAAGAAGGATCTTACATTGCTTAATATTTATCCTAGCTTGCTTTTCTTTCCATGTGCCCTAAGCCACTGGCAATCATATTTTCCAAATTTTGGGTGGATAACGTTTTCCCTTTGATATTTTTGTGGGTAATAAAGAAACATTAGCTGTTTGGCTCATATATTGGAAAACTTATAAAGTTTCCTTTGGTTAAGTGTGTCAGAACTTGCCTGTGAAGAACCAGAGGCAGTCGCAAGAAGTTGATTAATTTTATACCTGGACTTGCAAAGACAGGTTAGCTACTGTCCTGTGCAAATGTAAATTACATGGCAGAACCACATACGCCAAAGCATCACCGGATTATCTTATTCTCAGGGATCGTGATTTAAATATGTGCTATGTGCCAAGGTTTGGAGTGGATCTTGGGAATTGCAGACATTCCCTAATGTTACCTCAACCAACACTTTCTAATTCTGACTGTATAGTCCATCCCCCACACTTTTTATTTTTTCCTGGGATCCTAAGGGACAAAAGGAAGACCATCCAGCAAGTTGTTAACAGTTTTTGTATTTGGACAGATAAGCGTCTGGATCCTTGAACTGACTGTTCCTTCTACACCCCCCATGTAACCAGACAGCAGAATGTTTTTGATCTTGCCGCATGGACATTCTCCAAGCCCTGTTCCAGATCCTGTTAGCAAGATCTGTGCCAAGTAGGTTGAGAAACAAGAATTTGCCTCAAGGTCTTATTGCTTTTGGTACTTCACTGATACATTCTGTTGGAGCAAAGACAAATCCCAGAGCCTGACTATCTTAGGACCTGCAGAAGGAAATAGCTGAGAATATTATCAAAATTAATCTTGCTTGAAGTTGAATATACCTCATTAATTTTCTGAAAATTTCAAAACCATAAATATAAGCTATTTTTTGTGTTTGCAGATCTCCTTTACTAAATCTGTATCTCCTTTACTTTCTGTAAAATGAATTTTCCTATCAAAAAGGTTTACAAATCTTGTTGACAGTTTCCTTCAGAAAGTCATCTGACCCCTGTTTATAGAAGAAGCCTCTTATAATCTTCCTTATCAACACTAAATTTTCTGAAAAGGCAATCATATTTACTATGTGACCTTATTTTATCAATAGTTTTAATTATAGTGAAAGAGTAATAAAGAACTGGACTACTATTTTTTTCAACCAGTTGATGTCGATATACAATGCAGTTTATTGCAAGAACATCAAGACATGCATTCTTTAGGCGAGCTATAAACCTTTACATCTTCCAAACACTGAATTTGCTCCATCAGAAGCACCAGGACACCTAATTCTGCAATGGTATTTGTGTTTCATCAAACCAAAATTCTACAGCAGCAAAAATAGATGCTCTAGTATAGTCAGTTTCTAAAGAAGTTACAAACATCCCTTCTTGCAATTTTCAGTCATCATTGAGATAACAAATAGTTGTCATTAGGAGGGCTTTATTGTCAGTAACTATTTCATCAATCTGAATAGAAAATTTTTGTTTTTAATGTGCCTATTAACAGCTTTTCAATGTTAACTGACAACTCATAGACATTGAATTGAATCAACTGCTCAATGGCAGTGCTTTTAAAATACTGGATTTTGCTTCATCACTTTTAAAATTGCAGTATCTATATTCATATGACAGTCTCAGCAAATGTATGATCATGGCCAGATTTTGCAATAATTTCTGCAATTTTATAATGCCCAATCATTTCATCGTCATTTCTTTGTATGTTCTTAACTAAGGAAGTAACAGTGTTACGTTGCTCAAAACTCTGTTTAAAATCTTTGAAATATTCTCTAAGTTTACTTACCTTACCAATATGTTTCCATTTCAAATGATCCAAAATTCTTAACGGTTTCATAGCCTCAGTTGAAAAAGAACTATCACAATATAAGACGTACAGACTGTCTTGAGTTGAATGGGCTTTCCATGAAACCATAGGCTGATATTCAGTAAGATATTCTGTATATTTCTTTTCAGCATTTGACATAATTAATGACGGGCTGAACGACTTTTGTAGAATTAAATAACATATAAACTATTTTTACTTAAAGTCCAAGTCACACACAATAGCACTGAGGGTCAAATATAGGCAACACTCACAAGGTAGTCAATGGCAGCCAACAGGCACATGCCCTCCACCTCTCACCATACAACTTCAAGATAAAGCAATCAATTAAAAGAAAGTCTGCCAGTCACAGCCATCTATCTGTCATAGTTTTGTAGCACTAGTCTTATATAACTTTTCTGCATTTCCCATAAAGTCAATATCAATATTGCTTATGTAATGCCCAAGAAAAGAAATATTAAGGAATTGGATTTTGTCAGGTAGGGTTGAGCTTTGGAGAACCACAAACTATTGTAATATTTAAGAATATTTTTCTACCCACCCAAGAATCTATTTTTTCCCGCTTGTGGGCAATATCACCGCTGTTCAAAATGCATGTATTAGAGATACTTGTGGTGGTGGGAAAAAAAACATTTGAATTTCATGGCAAATCCTTAAAGGAAAATCACAACATAGACCTCTTGGAGTTCTGGTACAAGGCCATGCCTTCTGCTGCAAAGCACTATAAACCATTCAAAAAGCAGGTCTGTGGGCTGTTGGGCCATGGTAGAGATAGAGCATATGACCATGAGACATTGAGTATCTGTGTAGCTAGAGCTGCCCATCATGAGCTGGATTCTTTCCAACTTACCTAGGGACAGACTTTACAGCAAAGGAGTGCAGCTGTGGCACATGGCCATAGGGTCCACTGGTTTTATCATATACCGTATCCCCTAGAAGCCATGGGCCTGATAGGGTGTTATAACAGATTCATAAAGATTCACCTGAGGCTTCATCTTGGAGCTGACACTCTGTAAGCTTGGCACCATGTCCAAAGATGGGAGATAACAACCACTGCATGGGCCTTCTGTATTCCCAGTAGGGAGAATACAAGGGTTGGGAAACCAAGGAATGTCCCTTTACACTGTCCTTCCAGTGAGCAATTAGAGAAATCTGTACTTTCCATCCCTGCTTTGGGTTTTGTGGGTCTGGAGGCCCTGTTACCAAAGGACATAGAAAGAGTCCTATTGCATTTTAAGCTTCAGCTGCCACCCAGTCACTTTGGGCTCCATTTACCAAGAAACTAGCAAGCAAGAAAAGGAATCGCTATCCTGGCAAGAGTAATTGCCCCCGATAGTCAGAAGGCGGTAGGGCTACTGCTCTATAGCGGGGTCAGTAAAGAATATGTTTGGCACTCAGGTGATCCACTGGACACTCTCTTGGTTTTCCCAGGCTCTTTTGTTACAAGCAAATGGATTCCATCAACAGCCATCACCTGAGTAGGGCAATGGTAACTAGAGGCTCAGACCCGTCAGGGATGAGGGTCTGGGTTAACCCACCAGGCAAGCTGTCTAGACCAGGGATGGGGAACATTGTCATGTTGGAAGTCCACATTAATTTAGTAATCAAATAAGGCCACATTCAAGAAATTTCAATCAGATATACTTAAAAATGTACATTATTTTGTAAAAATCTAACTACTATATACTTAATAATTTCAAAAAATAAAAACTGTTTGTTAATTTTAAAGTTAACTAACCTTTTAATGACTTTGTTGTGTCGGCTTTTTGTTGGAAAGCATTTGAATATTTGATAGCAGCGTGGAGGTCCACAGTTTCATTTGTGACCTTAAGAGCACCTTGATTTGGGTTAGGTAGGAGAATACAGATTCACAGCAATACGTGTTTGAAAAGCAAGAAAGCATTGTTCAGGCATGCTGTCTAAGGTGTGGGTGTTCTACTGCATTTTTCCATATTTCAATTGGATCTTTCTTAGCATCAAACAATAACTTTAAAATGTCATCTGTTGAAAGCTCAATCAATTCTGTCTGTAGTTCTTTAGGTGCCTTGGTGGTATCAACTAGGTGAGGCCGAAATGTTAATTTGAGTGTGATGTCATGATTCTCAAAGTCAGTGAATCTTTCGTTATATTCTCCAATTAATAGGTCTATGACAGCTGCATATTCTTCAAATGGTTCGCATATATCATTCTACTCATCAGTGACCTTTGGTAACTGGGGAAAATGTTCATCCAAAATTTCCTTTTAAATAAGAGTTGTTTTGAAAAAAGATAGCTTTTTTCAAAATGCTTGGATTTTTTGTCACATAAATATAGACTTAGTTTTACCTTGCAAAGAAATATTCAAATTGTTTTGATTTGACCTGATATCACACATAAATGCTGCATTCCTACAGAAAACTTCTTTCAATAATTCATATTGCTGATCCTGTTCTTCATAAAATTTAACCATCTGTTTTAGCAGAGATAAAATTTAACACCTGCCCCTACAATAGCCGACACATTTAGAATGACATGCAAATTCACACTGAATACCTCATCATCCAACTTTAGCATGTTATGAAACTGAGGTGTTGCATTTGCATGAATAGAGTAAACGATACTTATAACTTGTTGCAAAGTGTCATTTAAAATAGTAGCTTTAGCACAGAGATTTTGCCGATGCGAGATACAATGAGAAGAAATGAGAGCATCTGGATCTGTTAATACTTTTTTTATCTGTGCAATAACCTCTTCATTTTTGCCTCTCACGGAAGGTGCACCTTCTGTACATATGCTCACTAAATTTACCAAATTCAGTCCAACTTCACGACATTTATCTTGAAAGTTGTTGAAGACACCTATTCCCTATGTTCTGTTCACAAGAGTGCCCAAAGTGAGTAACTCTTTATAGCAAAGAAAGTCTTCTATTATGACCCAAACGAAGCATAAAGCCTGCACTGAATCAGTAGTATCAGTTGATTCATCCAAAACGATTGAATAATATATGTATTTTCCTTTTGAAATATTGCATGGAGTTGTTCTGTTAAGTTGAAGGCTAATTCATGCTGCCCATCAGTTATGGTTTTCCTTGAAAGAGGCAGTTGTTTATACTTCGAAATGTTATCAGGTTCTAAGCATCCGACAACTTGGACATGCATTCTTTCACAATTTCTATATCACTGAATGGCTTCCCTTTTTTTCCCCTGAGTACATAAGCTACTTACTTTATAAGTTGCTTCAGTGGCATTATTTCCAGGTTTTATTGCTGCTTGAAAGAATTGTCTTTATTTTTGCTTTCCATCTTTTAATATCTGCAATACAACTTTTCACACCTCTCCCTCTAATTTATTAATAAAATATTTGTGGTCCTTATGACTGTTATAATGCTAATGAGCATTGAATTTCTTTAATGTAGATACTGCAGTATCACAAAGCAAGCAAATCATCTTATCTTTAGCAGAAACAAGATACTATTGTAATTCCCCAATCCTCATTAAAAAATCTGTTTTCTTCCTTCTATATTCTCTAGGTCTTCTTTGACATGATGGGCTGTTAAGCAGACAGAATTAAAAAATACTGTCAATCTGTACAACTATTCACAAATTCCACTTCAAACAGAAACACAGAGCACCATTGTCAAAAGCTGACAACAGACTGATGTACTTGACCCCATAAACTCTTGCCAACCAGCCCCGTGTGGTAGTGGCGCAAGTCAGGCGGGGGAAGTTAGAACTAAATCATGAGTGTAGCAGCCTTCAGTTTAGCCCTTACTAATGTTCTAATTGTGCCTGTCAATCTGGGAGGAGGATTTTTTCTAAATTTATTTTATTCTTTGGTATTTTAAATAGATTCATTTTTAAAATAAAATAAAAATATAAAAGAACAAAAATGTATTAATAAAAATAAAAGGATTTGTTCTTTAAAATTTGGATTTAGTCAAAAGGCCATACTTAAGGACCTGGAAGGTCACGTGTGGCCTTAAGGCGATAGGTTCCCCACTGCTGGCCTAGACCAACAGAGGTGCTAAGCAAGGGTGAATAGTGGAGGAGGATAATCAGCATCAGTTATGGCCTTAAGATCAATTGCAGCAGCAGAGGCTGTACTGCACCCCACTAACCTTTCAAAAAATTAGTTAATTTATTTTATTTTATTTTATTTTATTTTTTTGCCCAGGCTAGAGTACAGTGGTGTCATTGTAACTCACTGCAACTTTAAACTCCTAGGTTCAAGCGATCCTCCTGCCTCAGCCTCGAGTACCTGGGACTACCAGTGTGCACCACCACGCCCAGCTAATTTGTTTATTTTTTGTAGAGACAGGCGTCTCAGTATGTTGCTCAAGCTGGTCTCAAACTCCTGGGCTCAAGCAGTCCTCCTGCCTCAGACTCCCAATGTACTAGGATTATAGGCATGAGCCACCATGCCTGGCCTCTTACCTTTTTAAGTTGCCGAGAAAACATGGATTTTTCACAACCAAACTCCTGAAGAAGCTACTTGCAGATGGAGCAGAATTGTAAGAAACAAGTGGAACTGTGTGCGAGGTGCCATGGTGGGCTTTGGCGGATTCCGTGGTGCTCCACCTGGATCTCCTCTTCAGGGTTGGTGCATCCTACCCCAGCTATTGGGCAGGAGTATCAGCTGACAGCTTGTAGCTGTGTATCTCTGTGGCAATTGCCCTCAGCCATAGAAAATAACCTTAACAAATGCTATCCCCACAACTAGGGGTAACCAATACCTAGCTGCTGTGCAGGTACAGGGGTACAGCCCAATTACCTTGATTTGAGACAACTCAGAGGGGCCATCCCAGTTCCAGAGCTCTCTGTTGGATTAGCTGCAGTCTCAGTTGCAAGTGCATTGTGGACTGTTCTCTTCCTCTCTTCCTTGCAAGTACACCTCCTTAGAGCTCTCCTCAGTAAATCTTCTGCATGCAACTTTTGGTTTCCAATTATGTTTCTAGGAATGCCAAACTCAGACACTATCCTCAAAAATAATTCAAAATTTCCTAGGAAACCAGCCCTAGAAACCTGGTTACCATCGGCTGCAACCAGGTGATTAAAACTGCAAACTTTGCTTGTGACATTATTATTGTTGACTTCAGGTAAAATAAATGTTTATTGCTTCATTCATGTTTTAAGAAATCTATTTTTTTTAAATGTGGTTTACTTACAAGCACAACAACTGTTTATAGAATGGTAGCAGAAATTTGCAGAAAAGCACAAGTATTTATCACTAAGTATTAATAGAAAGTTGATGGATTTTGGGGAGAGAAATAGGGTGAGGAGGTAGAAGTGGAAGGAGAGAAAATATCTGTCCTCCTTTCCACCTATTTATTTCATTTATGTTGTTTTAAAAATAAAGGCTTTGGTTACTTATGGCTGAGAGAAAAGTATTCCTTAAGTCTCATTAAAAAAAATGAGATCTGGTTAGTCTTACAGCATTCTTAAAGCAATGTCATCATTAAATACTTCTGTTCATTTTTAGATTTAAGGTTTATAGGTTTATTATTTGGCTTATGAGTTTTCTAGCATTCTACCTTATAATCATCCATAAAAAAGAAATTCATTTATAGAAGAGACTGACCTAAACCCAACCTGACTTCAAATATATTCTGTGCTATTTAGGAGGGAGATTACTGGAGGTCACATGCAATGGATTCTTAGCCCAGAGGAATTTTATAGCATGTTCAGTGGAAGCTGTACTAATTCAAGAAATTCTTTGAATACTTCTTAAGAAAACATTCTCAAAAACACTGCTCTGAGACCTGAGTCCCCAGCACACTGCATAAGTGCACCCCTCTCATATATTAATCATAAGAATTGAGATCTACCTGGTTGTGGTCCAAGCACTTTGGTTTGCAGATGAGCCTCTTGAAGCATAGGAAGGTGTGACATAATAACAAATATACCTTTGGCTTATGCCCTGGTTCCTGGCACAGAGCTCCTAAAACCCTTGTAATTTCACGAGCCATTGGGATGCATCTTTTGTTCTAATATTTGGTCTTTTACCTTAGTTCCTGACATAGATCTCCTAATCCTTTGGAATTTCCTGGGTGATATTAGCATCTTTTGCTCTAACAAGGTGACTCTTTGTGGGTTCCTGGATGGAGGCTGGCCACCAGAAAGACTATGCCATAATTAGAAACTTGGAACTCTCAGCCCCATTCCCCAACTTCCCAGGAGGAGAGGGGCTGGAGATTGCATTCATAACTGATCATGCCCATGTGATGAAACCGCCATAAAAATCCCTCAACTATGGAGTTTGGAAAGCTTCCTGGTTGGTGAACACATCCACGTATCCCATACTCCAAGTGACATATCCCAACTCCATGGGGACAGAAGCTCTTGTGCTTGGGATCCTTGTGAACCTCAGCCTATGTTCCTCTTCATCCGGTCATTCATTTGCATATTTAAAGTATCATTTATTATAATAAATAGGCAATAGTAAGTAAACTGTTTTCCTGGGTTCTGTGAGCTGCTCTAGCGAAACTGTTGATCCTGAGGAGGGAATCATGGGAACCTCTGTTTGTAGCCAAGTCAGACAGAAGCTATAGGCAACCTGTGGACCTGCTTTGTACTTTGGCGATTGGCATTGGAAGTAGGGGGCAGTCTTGTAAGACTGAGCCCTTAATCTGTGGGATTTGATGCTATTTCCAGGCAGACTGTGTCAGAATTAAGTTAAATTATAGCACAACCAGCTAGTGTCAGAGAATTGGTTCACGTGGGAAAAATCCCCCACATTGTGGTCACAGAAGTGTTCTGTGTTGAGTGTAAGAATAGAGAGGAAAAACAGTTTGTGTTTTCCTTTACATCTGGTGTCAGGGGAGGAGTGTTGATAGTCTAGTAGCAGAAAACTGTTTGCTTTTTCCTATTATAAGGAGGTTATCTACTTATCATGAAACAGTGTGAACTCTGTCAGCCAGAAGTTTCTATCCACCAGCACTTCCTCCCACACTTCTTCAAGCAGATTGTACTGTAATTATATTTGATATTTGTAAAAATAATCCTCAAGCAATGAAAATGTTAAAGATTAAATTATGCCGTATATAGTTTAGTATAATGTTATACTTTACCCTACCATTTTCTAATTCTGTGAGACTTGGTAAACTTGCACAGCATATATGGAAACTCCATTACGCAGATGTTTCCATTCTTTCACCTTGCTGTCTGGGTTGTCCCTTCCCCATCCCTAGCAGCAACTGTCCCTGCCAACTTTTCACAGAGAAACTAGAGACAGTTGGACAAGAACTCACTTGACTTCCTGCATCCTTCTTGACAAATTTACCCGCATCCGCCCCCATCCTTCACTTCTTCTCTCTAGGAAGAGATTTCTCCTGCTGCCAGCAGCTCAGCTCTGCTCTTGTATTTGGATTTTATCTCCTCCCTTTTCTTTAGGATCTGGAACTATCATTTATCTCCTCCCTTACCTGCATCATCAACTTCTACCCCAATTCTTCCCCTGAGAGTACACACAGGCTCAGACACTTCCCATCTTAAGAAAAGACCTTCAATTGGACAGTCCCCTCAACCTGGCACTTGATATTGCTTTTCCTTCACAGACAAATTTTCTCAAAAGAGTAGTCTACACTCATCGTCTCCACTTTTTCATTTCCTGATCACTGCTTATTCCCACTGTCTTCTACACTCACTCCTCCAGGAAACTGCCTTTATCTAGGTTTTAAATTGCTTAATTCAATAGATGCTTTAGAGTTTCTAATTCACTTTACTGATCTGCAGAATGTGACACTGTTAACTTCTTCCTCCTTGAAACGCCTTCCTTGATTTCTAGGATACCATCCTTGGCTGGTTTTCCATCTGCCTGTTGAAGTGCTTGTTGTTTATTTTCTTCCTAGTTTTGGTTATTTAGTATTTTGTCTTTAGCTTCGTCTCACTTTTTTCCCCTCTACATTATAAAAAATTTCAAATTTGAGAAAAAATGGAAGAATTTTGCAGTGAGTATCCATATATTTGCCCTTTCTCACTTTACTTTATCATGCTCATAGCCACTCTTACCCCAAATATCCAGTTGAGAACAGCTCTGAGTTCAGACCTATCTATTCCAAATAGATATTTCTACCTTGATAGCCCAGAGGCATCTCAAACCCAACATGGCGAAACTGAAGGCATCATTCTAGATTCACCCTTTATTTTTTCCTTTACTGTATCAATCTGTCACCACCAAGTCTGGTCAATTCTATTTCTTTAATAGAGATCTTCATACTGTCTAAGTTCAGGAGCTCATCATTTCCTATCTCAATTGCTCTTCCTGCAGGCAGACTTGCGCATCTCAGAGTGTTGTTTGTAAATGCAACTGTGATCATTTCAATTCCTTGTTTAACATTTTTCAGGAATTTCAGTTTAAGCTTCTGTTTAGCACAGCCCTTTATGATCCCTAGTTAGCCTCATCTTTCACCATCCTTTCTCTCCAACATTAGAAACCAGGCTATGTAAAGCTACTTAAAGTTCCCAGAAAATGCCTCTGTGTTCACACCACGCTAACTCTTCTCAATGGTGTGAGAAGAGTTCTACCTTACTTTTTTACCTGTTATCTTCCCAACTTCCAACAACTTTTCCAAGTTGTCCTTCAAAACACAGTTTAGATATCACCTTTTCTGGGAAGACTTCCCTAACCTCCTGTTCCTACCATTACATCGCTCCTGGTCTGGGTTGAGATGTCCCTCACAGGGCCTTCACATAGCACCTCAGCACACTGTGCTTATTAGTTATTAAATGAGTCACGTAATAAATATTTGAAGGCTTATAATATACTCAACACTGTGTTAAGTGTTGGAAATACAGCAGTGACTAAAATAGGGCTCCTGCTCCCAAGGAATTTACACATCACTTGGGGAGTTAGACCAGCAGAAGGAACAACTGTAATAAAGTGTGGTTAGGTCATGAAAAAAACACATGCAGGGCACTCTGGGAATATTTAGGAGCAGCAAAAGTCAAGACTTGAAGAGGGAGGGATGGCTGCTTGGAGGAAGATTCATCTAAGGTATGAAGGAAGAATGGGACTAAGCTAGGGGAAGGGGATGGATGAGGGAAGGAATGGCTAGCGAAGCTAAAGGAGAGAGGGAACATGGTTCAGGCTGCTGGCTAGTGAGAGCCTGGCTCATTCAGGGTAGGGAGTGTCCTCTGTGCCTGGCTCAGTACCTGACACAGAGTAGGTGGTAGTGAACCTTGGTTGAATGAATGAATGAATGAATAAGTAAGCAACTGAGGCTGAAGAAGGGGCCAGATTGGAAGGACCTCATTGAAAAGGAGTTTGGATTTTATTCTGAGACACTCTATTGGTACTCCATGAAAGAAAGACTTTAAGCAAGAGGTTGACATAATCAGATTTGCACTTCATAAAGATTACTCTGGGTGAAATGAATTGAAAGGAGAGTAAGAGGCAAGTCTAACAGCAGACGATCGGTTAGGAGGCTGCTGTGGTTATCAACGTCAGGGATGATGGTGATCTGAGAGAAGGATGTTTGGTTGGGATGCAGAACAGTTGGGATGCAGGACTGTTCTGAGAGATTAAGGAGACAGAGGTCAAAGGATTTGGTGACTGATTGTCAGAATGAGGAGGAGAACATAATGAAGGATGCTAGCTAAGTTTCTAACTTGGGCAATTGTTGACAGCAATTATTAAGGTAGGAAACAGGCCAAGCACAGTGGCTCTCACTCCTGTAATCCTAGCACTTCAGGAGGCCAAGGTGGGAGGACTGCTTGAAGCCAAGAGTTTGAGATCAGCCTGAGTAAGAGCAAGACCCCATCTCTTCAAAAAATAGAAAAATTAGCTGGGCATGGTGGCATGAGTCTGTAGTCCCAACTACTCAGGAGGCTGAGGCAGGAGGATTGCTCAAGCCCAGGAGTTGGAGGTCAGCTATGATGATGCCACTGCACTCCAGCCTCGGGGACAGAGTGAGACCCTGTCTTAAAAAAAAAAAGTTAGGAAGCAGAGGCAGATGGGGAGTTTTCTGGGGTTAAAGGTAGGCTCTGAGGGAGACGAAAAGTCCAGTTTTGACCATTTTGAGTGAGTTTGAGGCATGCATTGATGCTGGGCCTATTTGCCCACAGAGCCATTTTCCTTATGCTGTTGTGATCACTGGGAGCTGACTTGCTGGCTACGATTCCCAGGCCCCCATGTCAGTGGCTTGTGGCTTGGTTTTGGCAATGGGAAGCACTGACAGAGGATTAGGGGACAAGGGGAGGGGCAAGGGCAGATATTACTCCCTTTCTCTTTCTACCTCAGTGTCTGCAGCGGTGGATGCGCCTTGTCAGTAGTCCCAGCTCCCTCCTGACAGGCTTGTCCCAGCCTTCTCCAGTCACCCCTGTCTTGTGCTCTAGTGCCACAACTGCCTCCCTTTGTTCCTCCATTCCAGGGTGAGAGTGGCCTCCTGCTGTTGCTGGACTCGGGGTCCCTTAGAGTCTCCTGTTTGGCTTCTCAGCACTCTCTCTCCATACAGCATTAAACTCTGTTTTAAATACTCAGAGCAGTTTCTGTTTTTCTGAGGGACATCCAAGTGGAGATATTCAAAAAGGAGCTGAGTATGTGAAAGTTATGGGCTGAGAGTTATTGACACCTGGATAGCTGGAGTTTCTACCATAGCCCCTACTTCGCCAAAGGGTAACTGTCTCCTTACCTGTGTGTGTCCTGCACCAGCCCGAGAGATCCTTAAGTGCAGAAAGTGTCTTCTGTTTCCCAGAGTCCACTCAGCACCTGCCACAGAGTAGGTGCTCAACAGTTTATTCAATGAAAATATCAATTTATAAACACTAAGCATTGTTTTTAGATGATCTTAACTGGTGGATGTATTTTTACAATAAAACTAAACTTAATCAACCTGGGGGTGCCCAATCTTAGTTAATACAAAATCTAAATCACTGAATATTTGTTAATACATGCAATTTTATTACCTTCAGGGTTGTCATAGTGAAATAAATGGGCAGCAATAAGTTGCTCTCATTGTTAAGTCATTTACTGAGTAGATAAGAATAATTAGAAATCATCGTAGCTGTGTATATAAAGAGCATTGCTAAATAAACTGAAGACAGTAGGTTTGTTTAAATGGGTTAAACATTCCCCTGACTCTCCTAATCTTGGATACACAATGAATTTCCCTGGAAATGATCTGCAGAGGTAACCTTGGCCAGGGTCCATGTTACCAAATCTGAGCTGCGCTGAATAAATCAGGTGTTAGAAATAGGGCATTATGAAGTATAGATGTTGGCTTTGGCCCAGAGGAGAGTCAGGTCTGTATCTGAGAATTGTGGATCATGTGCTTTGCTTCTGTCACCAGGATTGGGGGCCACACTGGGCTCTAGGGACTGTGTATATGTCAGATGCTGCTGAATCTATGCTTGGGAGGGAAGAAATAAAGCCAGTGACAACTTCATTTTGTCTTCTGCCTTCTGGTGGTTGAGAATCCATCAGAAGCATTTCTTCATGCTTCCTACATCAAAAATGGGAAGCCGTAGTGAGAAGATGGGGAAAATGAGTCCTTGATACCTTACTTTGAATAGCAGTGACAAATCTTGTATTTTAGATACATTTTAATTTTGCAAAAAAAAGAAAAAACAAAACCTATGGATTTGTCACAAAATTATAAAATACAGATAAGAAAAAAAGGAAATTAAATTAAATCATTGTAAATTCCACTATGTAGAGGCAACCTCTTTTGACAATTGGAAATAAGTCCTTCTAAAATCATTGCCATGCAAATATGTATGCTTAAAAATATCTTCATATTAAACCTGTTGTTCTGTAACTCACTTTTTTCATGCAAAAATATGTCACAAACAACCTTCGATGTCGATAAATGGTTGTATTTTTAATAGTGGTATGGTATTCCATTTTAAATTTCACCTTAATTTATTTAACAATTTCCCACTGAGAAACATTTGGATCAGTTCCAATTTTTCACTACTGCATACATATGATGAATCACCAGCAATTTATTTTTAAGGTGAATCTTCAAGCACTTGTAATAAGATATTTTGGGTCAGGCTGTAGGCAGAGTGAACCTAGGGATAGGAATGACCCCAAGGGAGGAAAACGTTTTATAAATTGAAATTATTGTTGATACATAAAGGACATCAGTTAAGACGGGTGGTGTGGGGGAGGGACGGTGTTGGGGTTAGAAAGTGAGAGAGGATAGAATGACAGGCACAGAGAGAGGAATGCAGAGACTCAGACAGCAGACTGAGACAGACAAAGGGAGAGAGAGAGAATGTACCTAAAACTGACAAATACTTGTCAAGGGTGCTCCAAATAATAACGAAAATCCTTTTGTGATGATGACCATTCAAGTGAGGTATCACTGAATGAATGAAAAGGGGATTCTTCTGTGAGATGAACTGCCCAGAACCTGAGGGGGAGTTTGTTTGGTCATCAGGATAGATAAGGAGTAACCTTTGAAAAACTCCGAAACAAAAAACAAATAATTATAAAGAAACCTCATTCTGCTTTACTTACCAAACACATATGTGCATGTCGTGTTAAACACTGTTTTTTTTAAAAAAAAAAAAATAGCTTAGAAAATCATTTTTTAAACTCTCGCCACGGATACTTTTAATTATGCGTTCTCCTATGGTGAGTGACTGGGATTAACATATGTTGCATCATTGCTTTGCATTACAGCCCCAGAGAAAATGAAAGGGGAAGGAGTTAACTTCCCTTTTCCCCTGCTGTTCCGCCTGCTTCCTGTTTCAGATAAATTAAAATAAGGCATGAGCAGCCACTTTCTCTTGAACAGATTCTTTCGTATATTTGGGAGTAGGGTGGGCGGGGCGTGCATTTGTGGGGGCTGGAGGATGGTCTACAGTACAAAATTTCCTCTATGCATTTTCTTTATACACTAGTGGAGGACAATAAAAATTACTTGTATAATGAACGTGACTTATACAGTACACATATTACAATGCATTTCAGTTTCTTAAAAAATCAACTCATATGAAGAGAAGAACAGCCCTGACTTATCTCATGGGGAAGCTGGGAGGTACAAATGAAATTATGAAGGTGAAAATGTTTGGCCAACTCTAAAGGTCCTTATAAGTTCATGGTCTTTTTAATTATTAGAACTTTCTTGTACTCTAGCATCTGCAGAACCCATTCAAAGACAGACATTTCTGCTGCTTTCCCACACCTAGGGGCTGGAATGAAGAAATACATCCACAA
Source organism: Avahi laniger (assembly GCA_963575035.1). Taxonomy (NCBI): domain Eukaryota; kingdom Metazoa; phylum Chordata; class Mammalia; order Primates; family Indriidae; genus Avahi; species Avahi laniger. Next base: position 20,253 of record CAUYSK010099163.1, read on the forward strand.
ATGGCCTTGCCCTTTGTCGACTCCCAGTGTGCTCTTTTGTACAGACAGAAAAATTAAGAAAATTCCTTTTCCTCTGTCAAATCTATATGAAGTGGTTGGGTTTCATTTCTTTTGACTGAAACAAACCAAAACAAAAAAACCCCAAACCTGCTCAACAGTGGCTCATATTATTAATCTCACCCTGTGTGCAACCTGTCCTATGTCACTGACATTTCCACACAAAGCAAAGAAGGGAGAGGTCACTGCTTCTTTTTATTTTCATTTTTTTTTTTTTTTTTAAGATACAGGCTCCATTGCCCAGGTTGGAGTGCAGTGGCGTAATCATAGCTCACTGTAACCTCTAATTCCTGGACTCAAGCAATCCTCCTGCCTCAGCCTCCTGAGTAGGTAGGACTACAGGCACGTGACCCCATGCTCAGCTTTTTATTTTTAATTTTTTTTTTAGAGATAGGGTCTTGTTATGTTGCCCAGGCTGGCTTCAACCTCCTGGCTTCAAGCAATCCTCTGGCCTCGGTCTCTCAAAGTTCTGGGATTATAGGTATGCATCGCCACACCCAGCCTGGGTTGCTGTTTCTAAATGCTCCTGAGGGCACTTTCATTAAAGTTCTAATGCCACATGCCCAGTAAGTTCAGCATGAGTCACAAGGTGAGCCACTTAACATCATCCACTCCAGGAATAAATGAGCTTGTCCAAACGCACAATCTAGAACAATGGGTAGCAAACCAGATGGCATGCTCAAGTCAGTCCCATTATTGGACAGTCAGACGAGTGAGTCACAGCAAGGGCAGTGTAGACCACTGTGATCCTCATCATGACATTGCTCTATCGGGTTACCTTGTATCCAGTTGAGTGTGTGCCAACCACCTCTCTGCAGAGGGCAGAGGTTTTTTTTTTTTTTTTGCATTAGGGATTGATGCATTTCACATGCAAATGAGCCCAAAGTATTTTAAGTGAAAAAAGCTCACCATCACCAACTACACTCCACCTTATCTTTTTTTTCTTAGTATATACATGTAATTTAGTACTTTCCGAGCATTCTGTTCTTTTCTGAAAGTGTAAGCACTCTATGTATAATTTGCTTGCTTTATCATTCTGAAATCATTTATGCATACGGTTCAGACATCCTGTTTGTTTAATATGAGCAAGCCAACTTATTTACTGTAACCATGTTCTTTTTGATTCTTCTGGGAAAAAGGGAAATTAAATACAAAAGACACATTTAAGCTATTCCAGTGTGTAATGCTGCTAAAATACTTGATGCTAAAATACTGTGAGGGAATCCACAATCCTGTTTGCTTTTTGGTTCCATTTATATACATATACATACGTATACACACACATACACACAAACAAATGTATTTCTTAATATGGTGATGCCACAGTCCAGGGAAGAAAGAAATACTTCAGTGTCTGATTGATGAACAATCTATTCACTCACTTTGAAAGTTTTAAAATTGGCCGATTCTGACAGTGACTGGGTTCAAGGAAATTAAGATATGTGGTCCATTGTATTTTTATTGCTCAGCTTTGTGTTTTAGAGATGTTATAGATTCAGATTTAAACTATAATTCTGCGACTGCTCTGGTAATTCTGGTATATAAAATGTTTGTTGGTTTTGTGTAGGAGCTTCGCGACCTGCATGATATTACTCATGTGAACGTGTGGGTTTAGCTTTGCATGTGGAAAGAACGCCACCTGGCAAAAACATTTTTCTCTTGCTTCTCAGAAGTTTTTGTACTCAGCTCAAAAATCACTAATATCTGTTGGATTTTAGGTAGCTCTTGAACTTTATATTTGTATTTCTATACCCTTTTTTTCAATAAATTTCATGGATGTTTTGGAATGTCCTCTGCACAAATTCACTACCCAGGTGCCACGGAGATTTTGCTTTTTCCTACCATCTTCCACTTGCTTGCCCATAAACGAATAGCCTAACAACTTTTCCTGTGACACGTGTAGGCCTCGGAGGGCAGCCTCCGTGGCAGACAGTACACTGTCTAAAACTCTGTGTATACATTGATTTCTGACCCCTTTGAAAATGTGATCCTTGAGAAGCCCACACAGGCTTTCGAATGCAAGAGAGTTTCAGATTCAACATGGTTTCCTTTGAAGGTTGTGACTAGGAAATAATTTGAGCAACCAGGCAAGTCATCGCCATATCCTGATACCCCACAGAAAGATAAATTACTTCCTGTAAGTTACAACACTTCATCTCCACCCATGGCGGTTCACTGTATCACCCAGTTGTCTTCTCAGTAAATAATGTCTGAGTTGAAAGGAATTCCATTTAAAATGTACCACACATATTTGCCTATATACAACGACCTATAATATTTAAAAATAAGTAAATTCAGCTTCTTTTCCCTTTAAATGTGTCAATTACTAAAGCTTTCTATGGCATCATGATCCTAAAAAGAACCCCAGAAAGCCATTTAATCCATTTTCAGACATCTGGACAGACCAGCTAACATTATGCTGGACTTCAACAAATGTGGCCAAGACTTCTTGTTACAGTTTTACTTTCTTTGTGGCTTAATATTTTTTCTTTTTCAGTTAAACATATCTCATTCAGAGTATTGAGTCAATGACAGGTCCCACCTAAAAGAGAAGAAAAGAGAAAGATTTGCCAGGACAAACTTAATAGGAAAAATTACAGTATTTTAATTTGGAAATTATTCTTAGATCCTATAATACATAAGCAGACAATTAAATGCTATTAATAATTATTATGAAATAAGTGTGGCCCTATAAATACTTTCTAATGGTTTCATAACCTGTCTGTTGTTCCCTCTCCAGCATTCTAGAAAAAGAGATCAGAAATGGAGCTTTCACAGCTCCCTTCTAAAAGCTGTGTATGCATTGATCCCACTCGAGGCAACCTGACGTTCTGTTAGTGTCACAATGACCCAGACAGTAGTGCATATTTTAGGAATGGAAAAGACAGATCATTTACTATACAGCAACTTTTTTCCTTTTCTGGTCCAACGAGTTGGGCAGGCCTATGGCTATACCACAACTGTATATGCTTATTATTTCATATAGTCTCTTTTTGCCTGCTTGCATCTTGTCATGGCTTTTCACTGTCCAAATGTAAAATTTAGCACTTCCCTATCATTATGCTCTTTTTAAAAGTATATTTTTTTGTGCTTGTGGTTTTCTGTAATTTAGTTGCTTGGCCATTCAGAAAATCCTTTACACTTTTAACCCAGATATCCTATTTATTTAGGGCCAATTTATTCACTTTGGTAATATTTGTCATTGAGTTTTTGTTGTAAAAACAGTGTTTTTTTTTAATCCTAAAAGGGATCTATCTAATCTATTTCTCTCATTTCAGGGTTGAAAAAACTGAGCCCAGAGAAACTAACTGATCTCTAAGGTTAATAGATACTGGGGTAGGCGACAGAGTTGAGACTAGAGCCTGGGTCCTTCTTATTTCTAGTTCAGGGCTTTTTTTCTGGGGAGAAGAAATTTTCATCACCTTATGTGTTTTGCCACAGGGCTTTCAAAAATCTTACCAGTAACTTAAATGAGTGGTTAACTTCTCTGATTATTAATGTTATAGCAAAATTTTCTAATAATTTAAAACTTGGTACAAGGGGAGCTTTCTTCCACTGGGAAGTAGGGACAATATTTTGCAGATTCACTCTTCCAGAAGCCTCTAAACAAGAAGCAAAATATTAATACTTCGATGGGAATAGTATTGGACCACGTAACTTGCTAGTAATTGGTCTGGACTTGTACTTGGAACAACTATGTTCAGATTTCATTTTTTCCTTCCAGAGAACATCAATAATAAATACAAAGCAATGTCCACCCATCTCCTTGCTTAAATCTCATTAGAAAGAATTTCAGAAAAATACATTCAAATAACCCATATTAAGAAATTCAAATTGTATCTGCAAAGTAGGTAGAACACACCTTTCTAAACCATCATTGCCAAAAGTTATATGTTTGTTTGTGCAAGTCTGCATTTAAGAAAGATCTTCAGTTAAATTAGTATCATATCTAAAAACAAACTAGCAGGCAAATCAAAAAATAACTAGAAGAACATCAGCAAAATCTTTTAGGTTAATATAAATGGAAAATCACTGCCAGAATCTATTTGGTTAACAGGCAGGATGGAGCTCTCTCATCAAGCCTTGTACTAACCATGATACCCGATATTTCTTCCAAAGAGAATCTGAAATAAAGCTCTCAAAAAGCAGCTATTTTACTTGGGGATGGGAATATCGCTGACTGCTGCATCTGGATTAATTTATTTTTGGATTAACTGGGTAATAATCATCTTAGAAAACAGGAGCAGGACTCTAATGGATTTGGATCCATCTTTAGAGGGTTCAAGTGTAAATGAGATGGGTTAGAACCATGTTTCCCAAACCTTAGTCATTTGCCGATTACTTTTATGATTTTTTCCACTTCTGATTATGTTCCATTTATACATTTCTTATGTCATCTTTTTAAGTTGATTTAATTTAAAACTTAAATGTTTATATAAAAGGAAGGCTTTATCACACCTATAAAAGGTATCACTTGCCACAGAGTAATTGTGAAGATTAAAAAAAAGAAAAACCAAACGATGTTATTATATTTTAGTTAAATACCATCACCTGATTAGGCTGTGATCCCCAAATCAAAAAAATAATAATCAAAAATAACACAATAAAAAAATGCTATTTTTTTGTTGTTGAAAGTTAGAGTAGTGAACATCAGAGTGTTAAATATGTGCTAACATCAAACTGAGACTTTTTTCCTGAGATAATCAGAAGAATTGAAAGAAAATTGGAAAAGAAAAAACCTGCCTTTGCAATATCATCTCTTGCCATTCTCTCTAATCTCATTCCATGCTAGCTCCCGGGACCTCCATGTTGTTCTCCAATCTGCTGAGCTCACGTCTGCCCCAGCACCTTTGCACTCGCTGCACCCTTCCACTGGATAGGTTTTCCCCCACATCCTTGCAGAGGTCCATCTCTCACTTGCCACTGGACTTCAGATAGGTCTTCTCTGACTGACCACAGGCAGTAAAATAGCTCCTTATTCATTCATTCATTCAATCAGTCTGGGTTAACTTTCATTGCAGTCATCTATTTTGCATCCTTCCTTATGTGACCCTGTTCCTTTCTGAATGGCTGGGTTCTCTTTGATATAAAAATAACCAAAAAAAGTAATTATTTTCCTTTTATTTGCTAAATAATATTGTTTGGATTATATGTAGGATCAATTTTTGAAAAAAAATATGCAACTATGCAAAAAATACAGAAGAATTATACGAAACACCTTAACCATTTAATATTCAGGTATTAGGAGTTACGGTGATTTTTATTTCCTTTGCTACTTTTCTGTATTGGCTGATTTTATTCCCAGTAACATCAGTCAAAGATTACTCTGTTTTTGTAATCAGAGAAGATAATAGGGCTAGTTCCATGTGAAAAAAGTTAGTGCTGTTCAATATAAATTCTAGCACATTAAACTAGGGAGCCAGTAAGAGCAAGGGTACAGAAATAAGCCTTGTTTGGGTGAATACATTTTTTTTTTTTTGAGACAGTGTTTCACTCTGTCACCCTGGCTAGAGTGCAGTGGTGTCATCATAGCTCACTGCAACCTCACACTCCTGGGCTTAAGCTATCCTCCTGCCTCAGCCTCCCAAGTAGCTGGGACTACAGGCACCTGTCACCATGCCCAGCTACTGTTTTTGTTTTCTGTACAGAAAGGGTCTTGCACTTGCTCAGGCTGGTCTCAAATTCCAGTCCCCACGCAATCCTCCTGCCTCAGCCTCTCAGAGTGCTTGGATTACTGGTGTGAACCACTGTGCCTAGCCTAGGTGAGTAAATTTGATGAGAGAAAATCTAGTTTGCAAAATCACAGTTTAAATCCTCAACTCGAGGCAGCCACTTCATAAGTGGTTTTCTCTGGTCAGACAAGGTGACTGTGGGTTACATGGGGTGATGATAGAAAAACAAATCGGGGCTTCTGACTGATGGTGGGTGAGATACCTTCCCCTCCTGGGAAAGAAAGCCCATTCTATAATGCTAAAAAGCTTGTCCAGTCTGCAACAATCAGCATTTCCTCTCTCCCTGCCCCTAATTCTACTTGGAGCATTACAGTACAGCCTAATGATCCAAACAAAATTAAAATCTGTTGAATTAAAAATTCCATTGTCCCAATTAAGAATTTATTTTGCACTTACAAAATTGAACCATAGCCCTGTGTATATTTTTAATACAGGAAAACATTAGTAAAACACATTTGTCATCTTCATTTATGTATTTTGGAGAAAGGTTTATTTATACTCTGTGAAATGATAGCTTCTCTGTTAATTTCTCCTTTTCCCAGGAAAGAAAGCTTAATCTCCTTTCTGAAAATGATTCTATTTGGGCAGCAAATCCTACGTTGAAAATTGTTCCAGATCTCAAGTTATGTAACTGAACAGATGGCATTCGCATGGCTTTGACATGTCAGGCTGCAATCGCAGGACATGCTGAGGAACCAGCTCTGGAGCCTTCCGGGGGAGGAGCAGGCAGCACACGTGGCTGGATCAGGAGAGGAACTGCACTCTGACTCAGCCTCTCATCTTCAAGGCCCAGGAGCAAATTCCTCAGGATCCTAAAAGAGGTATAAATAGTCCTGGAGAAACTAGTGGCACATTTGAATCATAAAAATAAATATCTCCTGTGGGAGAAAACAAGTCTCTCAGGGAATGTTCTACGGGAAGAGTGCTTTAGTTTTTGGTAACAGTTGAAATGTCACAGACAGATGGACACTGAACTGGATGTGTTCTAATTGCACCTTGGGCTTGGAGCACAATGGGGCAAAAACAGGAAAAAACCCTGTCTTCACAGAGCTTGCAATTTAGTGGAGGAAAAGAATCATTCACTCACTCACTCAATCAACACATGAACAAACAAACACACATGAGAGTGATCAGCGCCAAGGAGAAAAACAAAAAAATTCCAGGAAGAGGAATAAAAAGATGTGTATATGGTAACTTAGATAGAAATCCTTTTTTAAAAAGATGACATTTGAGTAAAGACCTGAAGGAAATGAAAGAGCAAGCCATGTATATGTATCAGGGGAAGAGCATCTCAGTAATGAAGGGAAGCAGCAAGTGCTAGTGCCCTGAGCCAGGGGGCGCCCAGAGTGTCCAAGGAACCATAAAACGTCCAGTGTGGCTACAGCAGAGCACCACAGGGAGCGCCGTGCAGGATGAGGTGTGAGAGCTAATGTGAGGTCAGGTCGGATGAGTCTCAAAGTTCATAGTTTGGAATCTGCCGTGGATTCTGAGATGGAAACCATCAAGCAGGGTTTTGAGCAAACGACATGATGAGAATTATCAGGTACCAGGATAGCTCTGTGTAGGAAATACACCGTGGGGTAGCGAGGGCAGAGGCGGAGGGAGGGGAGTGAGAGCAGGGAGGAGGCATTAAGAGGCTGTGGGGATGATCCATGTGAGAGAGAAAGGTGATTTGGACCAGGATGGTGGCAGTGGCGGTGGCCAGAAGTGGATGAATTCTAGGTGTATTTCGAAGATAGAATCAGCAGTTCTGGCTAATGGATTAGGTATGCTGTGCGAGAAAAAAGGGCAGTCTAGGGTCACTCTAGGGTTTGGGGGCCACACAACTGCAAGTATGGTGTAGAGCTGAAAAGCATAATGAGAAGACAAAGAATGTGGGAGGGCGTGTGTGGGGGACATTGGGAAGTCAGTCTTGAGACTGACTGATTACGTTTGAGATTTCTACTAGACAGACAAGTGGAGACGGTGAGTGGTCAACTGGACATATAAGTCGGATGGACCAAGCAGAAATTTGGGCTAAGGACATACATCATCAGCACGTACATGGCACTTAAAGCCATGAGGCTCCATGAGTTCACCTAGAGAGTGAGAGCGAGTGTAGAACCCAGGTGAACATGGAGAGAGTGATATTCTGGGTGGAATGCTGCTGCTAAGTAGCATTCTGACCATTGGATTTAGTCATCATTGATCTTCATGGGAGCAGCTACTCAGAATCTGGGGCAAAATGCTTGCTGGGCTGGGTTCAAGAGAGAATGCAGATGTCGGACACAGTGAGCAAAGACAATCTTTTTAAAAACATTTGCTTTACAGGAAAGGAGAGAAATGGGTGGTAGCTGGACAGGAAGATAGGATCAAGAGAAGATTTTTAAAAACTTTTTAATACAGTATAACATTAATATACATGATGAAAATGCATACGGATTAAGTGTATAGCTCTATAGTTTCACAACCAAACATACCCGGGTAACTATTAATAATATCTTTTTTAAGAAAAAGAATATTACTAGCCCCCTAGAAGCCTCCTGCTGTCTTCCTCTCACTGTCCCCACCCAAGAGCAGCAACTATCCTGAACTGACTTCTAAAACCAGAGATGCATTTTGTCTGATTTTGTGCTTTGCATAAATGAAATCGTATGGTTCATGCTCTTCTGCATCTGGCTTCTGCCTCTATTTTGTGTTTGTAACATTCACCCATATTGTTGCCTGTAGTTACGGTTTGATCATTCTTATTGTTGTATAATAAGCCATTGTGTGAGTATGCCAAGATTTATTTATCCATTATATTGTTGCTGGGCAATAGGGTATTTTCCAGTTTTACAAATAATGCTGCTATGACTCTTCTAGTACATGTCTTTTGGTGAACATATGTACACATTTTGCTGGGTATATTTCTATGAGTAGAATTGCTGGGGCATAGAGTAGTAATCCTCTGAGACCTGCCTGTAGGTCTCACCCCACCTACACCGGTAGGGGTAAAGCAGTGAAAACTGCATGTGCCTTCTCCTCCAGCTCACACTCATCCATCCAGTTTGCTTTATAGGACTGGGAAACACAGAGAACTCAGGATGCTTCACTGACCATATTGCAGGGCTAAGAACAACACAGGGGCTCAAATACTTCTCTTCATAGCTTCCCCTGCATCCGCCCATCAGACAAGGCATTTCACCAGGTTGCTGGAGGGGCTGAGGAATGCCCTGGCTATGTTAGATTTCATTGTAAATCATCTAATAAACTATCTCTAGGAAAAGCATACTCTAGCTCAGCCTTGAACTTTTAATCATAGCAATCCTAAGGAGGGCTAGTTAAGTTATAGCTGGACAGACTTCCTTGTCCTTTGCAACTATCTGCAGTTCATTCTTTGTTTAACCAATAAATTAAACATATTCTGTACTTAAGAAAATTCCTTTCCCAATATCTATGTCCATTTAAAAGGAGTTTCATAGAAGCACTATTTGTGACTAAAATCATCATGATATCCAAGGATTGAATTTTTCCTAGAATGTATCTGATTACACCTTTTATTCCCATGTTGAAAAATAATTAATGGAGTTGGTGAAAAGCAGTATCTTTCAGTGATGTAATCTTCTAGGTAAAACAAAAATCTTCCCCATTTAAAAAATATATACACATATTTCATTTTTTAGAGTACTTTTAGATTTGCATAAAAGCGGTACAGATAGTGATTTCCCATGTGCTCCATATCCAGTTTCTCCTACTATTAACAACTTAGTATTGTGTGCTGATCACTAATAACCAACATTTATATGTTATTATTAACTAAAATCCGTACTTCATTCAGATTTCCTTAGTATTTCCCTAATGTCCTTTTCCCGTTTCAGGATCCCATCCAGGATACATTGCATTAGTTGCCGTGTCTCCTCAGGCTCCTCTTGGCTGTGACATTCCTCAGCCTTAACCTTGTGTTTTAGAAATACTGATCAAGTCCTTTGTAGAATGCCCCTTAATTGGGATTCATCTGATGTTTCTCTCATGACTGGGCTGGGTTATGGGTTTAGGGAGGAAGACCACAGAGATAAAGAGCCATTTCATCACGTTGTGGCAACATGACTCATTACTGTTGATGTTGATCTTGATCACTAGCTTGGGGTCATTTGTCATGTTTCTTCACTGTTAAAAGTTAAACATACTGTACCCTCTGGAAGGAAGTCACCACATACAGCGTGTGTATGTGTGTGTGTGTGTGTGTGTGTGTGTGTGTGTGTGTATGAAGGAGTGGGGAGTTACATTCTACCTCCTTGAGTGTGGAATATCTATAAACATTATCTGGAATTCTTCTACATGGGTTATTTGTCTTTTCTCCCTTATTTACTTATTCAAGTATTTATTCATCTTAGTATGAACTCATAGTTATTTATTTTATACTTTGGGTTATAGTTTAATACTACATTATTATTCAAATTGTTTCAGGTTTGGTCAGTAGGGGCTCTTTCACTTGGCCACTGTATCCCTTTGACATTCCCCTATCAGAGTGTGTGTGTGTGTGTGTGTGTGCACATGTATTAAACACTTTCTTACTTTCTGGCACTACAAGATACTCCAGGACCATCTGGAATGTATGCTGACCCAATCCTAGAATCAGCCATTTCTCCAAGGGAGCCCCGGTTTCTCTTATTGGAGAATGGTATTGGAACCAGGATCTGAACACTAGGGATTCTCCTTGCTGCTGGGGTATCATTGCTTTCTAGGCTCTCTTAGCTGACAGAACAAAGAAATAATGTATACTAACCTCTGTTTGTGTGTATATGCTTATACATGTATCTATAAATATTTCTATATGTAACCATATGCATCTATGTTGAGCTAAACATAAGTTCATACTTGTAGCTCCAACTCTAATTTATTACCGCATGGACCAACCTAGATTATTCCTCTTGTTTATCTGTGAACTCCCACTGTGCAAGACATCTGGCTCCCACCATCCATCGTGCATTTACGTAACTGTTCAATTCCAGTGTACATGCATAGCAGTACTGGAATAGTTCAACTTGAAACCCTATGGGAAATAACTTTATTAACTAGAGTACAGTTGTATGTACATTTTCTTTTGCCTTTAGTCTTGCAGACATAACTCATCTCCAAAATTACTTAAGTCAGTACCTTTTCCTTCCACCTCCTTTAGTGAAGTTGTTTTATATATTTTTTAATACAGTTAGATCATTTTGTAGCTTCTTGCATTCCATCCCAGGATACCCTGACCTCCTCAATGATTTTTAATTAAATTTTTTATTTTTAATTATTACGGTTACATAATATTTGTATTTATAGGGTACATGTAATGTTATGATACAGGCCTACAATGGGAATTAATCAAATTAGGGTAATTGGGGCTCAGTGATTTTTATATTTGCATACATTAAGGTTTATTCTTTGTTCTGTGAAGTTCTATGGATTTTGACATGGAACTTGCACAGTGTCATGATCCACAATTATAGTATCATACGGATGGTTTCATCACCCTAAGACACTCCCTGTGTTAAATCTACTTATCCCTTCCTTCCCTCTCCCTAAGCCCCTGGGAATCAATGATATATTTTACTGTCTCTATAGTTTTGCCTTTTCTAGAAGGTCATATAATTGGAAGCGTAGAATATGTAGCCTTTCAGACTGCTCCTTTCACTTAGCACTATGCATGAGTTCATCCAGGTCTTTTTGTGAACTGATAGCCCATTTCTTTTCATCACTGAGCAATATTCCATCATCTGGGTGTACCACAGTTTGTTTCTCCATCCACCTATTGAAGACATCTTAGTTGCTTCCAGTTTTTGGCAATTATGGATACAGCTGCTATACACATTTGTATTCAGGCTTTTGTGTGGACACAAGTTCTCAAATCAATTGGGTAAAAACCTAGGAGTTCAATTGCTGAATCATACGGTAAGACTATGTTTACCTTACCTGCCCTGTTTAACTAGCATGTGCCACTCCTCAAAATCAGGTAGTGACTCTCCCTATGATCACCGGCAGCCTTCACCATCAGTTACGTCACGATTTCTTCCACCCTCAGTCCAATTTTCAGCACATAAATATGTCTACTGAAGACCTTCCTATGTAAGAATAAACATTCTTCACACTTTTCACAGTCCTTTCACATGCATTATCACAGAAACTCTAAAATAGTAGAACAGGAGCCAACCTGTTCAAGGGAGAATCCTAGCTCTGGCCCTAACGATGGCCTAACACTGGGAAAGTATCTAAATTCTTTAACCTGTAAAAGGGAAACTAATAGAACCTATCTAAACCTCCCTCTATGTGTTGTGAAGATTTAATGAGTATTTAGAGAATGCCCTTCTTGGACAGAGCCACATTGCTGTTTGGCCAACATTAGAATGTGAATCTTTTGATTCCTACTCCTAAGCTTCTTCCCCCAGAGACCAGATTACACCCAACCTCATTTCCCTGTTACCTAGGCCAATATGTGGGCCTCAGTGACATCAAAGCACTTGACCTCACTGTCGATTTAGGAAAGACTGGTAATTTTTGTACACATGCACGGCAGAGGAGGGATTTGTTTTTAGCCAAATAGGATGATCCAATAACCATTGACAGAAATAGTCAGTCTTTTCTCATCTTTAACTGGAATAAAAATAACAATAGGCTTCATTTTAATGTCAAGGCTCTTAGATCAATGAATGGGCGAAGCACTGAAATAGTTTAATGATCCATGAATTGAACTGCATGAACATGAATTTATGCATTAAACTCTAGAGACATGAAATGGATCTGTTCAAAAACAAGTTTGGGCAGCTCACATCTGGTACATGGTGTTTTCAGAGTAAGGTTTAATTATTTTTAAGAGGTTTCAGAACTTTGTTTCCCAGCCAGAGAATGTTTATCTGCTTTATGCTAGTTTTTACCTGCAGAGTTTTTGTCTCTGTGACATCATATATTCCCTCCTGTATTTTAAAATGCATTGCGCAATGGTGGGAACTGATCTAAGGTTAATCGTACCCTAGCAGTCCCTGATGATGCTGGCAGTTACTGAGAAAATTTCAAGAGGGGTGTTATTTCAGAATATACCGTGGTCTCTTCTATCTGGTCAAGTTGATTTCCTAGGATCATTCTGTTGCTTATGTAAACAGTGAAAGTGCAAAAATCCTTGAGGACCAACAAACAAAGATTAATATTATATTTGCAAAATAAGCAAATACAAAAACTCCATAATGCTTTTGCATACACATACACACACATACACACACACACATGCATGCGTAAACATACTTGTGTTGTAACCTGTTTGGCTTGGACTAGAGGTATGTGTGGGACGTGACTGGAACTATCAATGAGGATCATCAGTTTTTCAAATGACTTACAATGATCGGTATCAATCATAAATACACTGAATTATCCAATTAATCATGGCCAGATTCTACAGGGTGTCCCAAAAGTCTCCATACATAGGGAAAATGGGAAATTATAGCTAAGTGTACCTTTATTTACAAAATATTCATTATAAAATTTTACAAAATTTTTCCTTTGTATGGAAACTTTTGGGATACCTTGTAGTTTAGAAACCATTTATAGATAAAATCACATTAGTCACAATAGAAAAATTTAAAGATATAAATATTTTGAGTAAATGCTAGTTGTGACTTAAAGCCTTTAGTAGGGAAGAATAAAGATCAAATTCATCCAGTGTTCTGCTTACAATTATAATGTGAAGGATAGTTCTCTATTGGGTGGGTCAAATGTTTGTACCTTGAATATAGGTGTCAGAAATATTTACTGATCTACACTCCTATCAAAAAAGCAAGACGTGTGGCATTTATTTGTTCACTAATTCACTTAGTTCATTCATTCTACAAATATTTAGCATTTATCATGTACCTGGCATTGAACTTAGCACTGGGGATCAGACAACCCAATGATGTTTGGAGGATTGAAACAGTTATAGAGCAAGTGGTATAATTGACTAAATGTTTTTATTTAGAGTTGAAGGCTCAGGCACAATACAACAACCAAACAATTTTGGCCAGTTTTACCTGTGCACACTCAATATGTCCATACCCACTTTCTACTAAGCCTCTCTTGGCATCCTTGCCTACTTTCTAACTACTATAGCTACATAACTCCAACAGATATACTGGCTATAGGTGACCAACTTACTTGCATAAAAATGCAAACAATCTTAATCCATTCACTTCAACTATGCTTTAAGTATAATGTGAGTCCAATAAACATGCCATTTAAAAACGAGGTATGAGATTTCAAATTTTCACTTAAAAACATCAAACTGAACCCAGAAATGATCACGACAGAGGCAGGTAGAGATTTCTTAGAACTTCTTTCTACTGTGCATTTCCTAGAACTATTTTCCCATAGCTTATTTTTTCATTTTGTATCACAGATAACTATTTACTTAGCATGTTTAATTCCTCTGCAATTAGATTTGCAGAACATATTATTTAATTTTAATAAAACAGCTTTGAATCACAGCCAAATTGCTGTAGGACAAGCAGATTTTGTTTTCTTACAATTTTATTAGTGAAAAATGAGGATACCAATATTGAAATGTCACAAATATGGAATTTTAAGTCAAACATCTGTGTTCTCTTAAAGGGGAATATCTTTTCTGAAGCTTGGGAGCTTCCATGAGTGAACAAATTAGTTAAACAGACATTTGCAATGAAAGAAAATTCCCATTAGTTTTGCTGAATTCTTTTTATCTCATTATGGGTTTATTCTATTATTGAAATAGAAAAATGCATACATTTATAGAAAAATAAGGAAAAAAACAATCAATTCTGGTTCCGCTAGGCAAATGATTCTGGTGTGCTTCACTGAACACATGATGTAATCTAAACCCCTAAGACACTGGTTGCCATCCCTGGCTTGACAGAGCATCTGTTTCACACAGACGCCTGAAAAAACACTGAGCCCCTCTGGATGGTGGGGCTCATTTCTGGTCATTGCACTACTTTTAGCACAGAGTGCAACCATGTATTCTGTTTTTAAGGGATGAAAGGCTATAAATGGTTGTATTGAGCATACTTCGAATTCTTGTACTGAAAAGAAAAATCACACTTAATTCACGGCCCATGGTTGTACAAACGACAAGAAACACCATGTCTAGTACTGCAAAAAAGTCAGTGGAAGAAACAATAATCTCTTACTCAGACACACTGTAGTAGTGAAAAGCACATACCCAGTACAAAGGATGGGGCACCTGCTCTTCTTAGTTCTGGGAATTGTGTGTTTAATAACTTCAGAAGGACACTGACAAGGTGGAAAGTGAGTGGGATTCTGGTTTTTCCACTGCTGCTACAGAACACTCAGTGAACACACAAATATTTGTTGAGCGAATGAAAAGAGAACAACTAGAACTGTGATGGAGTTCTAAAACAGGACTAAAACAGGCCATGTGCTTAAAGGAAATGAAGCGACGTAGCCAGAAAGGAGGAGTCTTAGGAAGCACAGTAGTTCTCGTAGTATTTGAAGGAACTTTTCACGTAGAGGAAGACTTAGACTCAATCTGAGAGACTCTAGGGAACAAAATAAGTGACTGTATAAAGAGGAACTTACAATTAGAGCTGCCCCAAATGGAACAGTAACCACTGTAACAACACTGGGTAAGTTTTGACCATTCTAATTCTTAACTAGTTCCCACATCTTCCTGTCACTGAAGTTCATTCATTCATCCATTCATTCAAAAACACATATATACATGAGTATACACTTATCTCCAAACTCAGCAAGTTGTATACATTAAATATGTACACCTTTTTGTGTGCTAATCACACCTCAATAAGGTAGTTTAAAAACCACCACCACCACCACTACCAAAAACACCCTACGAAAATACACATTGAGCTCC
Organism: Avahi laniger; assembly: GCA_963575035.1. NCBI lineage: Eukaryota > Metazoa > Chordata > Mammalia > Primates > Indriidae > Avahi > Avahi laniger. Next base: position 35,874 of record CAUYSK010099163.1, read on the forward strand.
CTTCAATATACAGGTGCTCTAACAGCAGTCCTCAACCTTTTGGCTCTAGGGACCATTTACCTTCATGGAAGGCAATTTTTCCATCGACTAGGGAGTGGGGCAATGGTTTCAGAATGATTCAAGAGCATTACATTTGTTGTGCACTTTATTTCTATTATTATTACATTGTAATATGTAATGAAATAATTATACAACTCACTATAGGTTGGGAACCCCTGCTCTATTAGGTTTTGGGGAAATATCAGTGAACCCAAGAAACACAACCTCTTCTTTCATTCAGTTTATAAGCTGGCAAAGGAAGCAGATGACTATAAAGTCTGGAAATCAGACACTATAAAGTCGATTGCTTAAACTAAAGTTGTGTGATCATTTGCAAAGGAGAGCAAAAAGGGAAATCCTGAATCATAAGTAAGCACTGGATAGTCCTTCGAACTTTCCAGATTCCTGGGCCACAATTCTTTCTCCTGTATTCTCACCTCTGTCAGCAGCCCCATGACACCCAGCAGTCCTTATGTTCACCTTTATCTTTGTCACCCCTGCTTTGAAGTTACTACTGAGTCTTGACTATACTAATTCTAATTCCCATACCCATATCACAAGGTCATTCTCATGACCTGGCTGGTACCTCCTCACTGGGTCCACACCTCAAGCCCAGCCGTGTGCAAATGGTAGAGTGCAGAATTCCATGACACCTTAATGCAGCTGCTCTGTTCATCAGAGGTTCAAAAATGAGATTCTTCGGTGTGGTGGGTTGAATGCTGGTCAACCAAAAGACATGTCTATGTCCAGATCCCTAGAATCTGTGAATGTCAACTTATTTGGAAAAAGAATCTTTGCAGATACAATTAAGAATCTTGAGATGAGATCATCCTGGGTTCCCTGGATGAGCCCTAACTGCGATCTCAAGTGTCCTTATGAAAGACAGGAAAGGAAGCAACAAACATACAGAGAAGGCAATGTGAAAACAGAGGCAGAGATTGCAGTGATGTAGCCATGAGCCAGGGAAGCCAAGGACTGCCAACAGCCACCAGGGGCTGGGTGAGGCAAGAAGGATTCTCTCTTAGACTCTCCAGAAGGAGTGTGGCCCTGTGGATACCTTGATCTTCTGGCCTCCAAAACCCTGACGAAAAACATTTCTGTTGTTTTAAGCCAGTTTCTGGTAATTTTCACAGCAGCCCTGGGAATAACCCATTATGCCTCCCGCTACTCAGTGCAAACAATCCTTCGCAATGCTGCCAGGGGGGTCTTGCTAAATGCAAATCTGGTGACTGACACCCTTGCTTTAAACCTTTGTTGTCTCTCTGTCACCTGCTGCAACACTCCCTTTCTTTGCTATGACACCATGAAAGAGAGTGTTCACTTGAGTGACAGGCTCCCTCCCCACCCCGCCACCCCGCCACCCAGGGAGTACATAGGTGATAGTTCACGGCACAGCACGATGAAGTCAATGCCACTGTCCCTTCCACTCAAGAATTCATATCAGAATGGAACTGAGTGAAACTTTTATAGGAATAGACCCTCTAAACACAAAAGCAGGAAAAACAGCCACTTTCAATCTGGCAGGTGCCATTCGATTACTTGGAACACACCCTGTTGAACGAACTTTGCCGAACTTTGCCGCCTGCAGGGCATCATCACCTGGTGTCTGCCTTCCTCTCCCGCCCCTCCCGTGCCCCTGCTGTGCGTCAGCACTGCTGACTCACTTCTACTTCCTAGGACACAACTTGCTCACTGGGGCCTCTTTGTGTTCACACTTCCTGTTCCCTTTGCTTGTAATGTTCTTCCCACACTCACCTACCTCACAAACTCCTACTCGTCTTGGGAAGCCAAGTTCATATTCCATTTACTCCAGGAAGCCTTTTTGCCCACTTAAGTTTTGATCCTTCCCTTTCATTTGCAATGATCTTACTTTTTATAAAATAGAAAGTCTTATTTTACCTACTACGCTATATTGTAATTCTTTGTTTATGTATCCATTTCCTTGAAGGTCAGACCATTTTTAACTCATCTTATCCAGCCTTTAAAAAAAAAAAAAAAAGGAGATCCATCCTGCCATTTGCCACAACGTGGATGGTCCTGGAGGACACGCTTAGTGAAATCAGCCAGACGCGGAAAGAAAAATACTGCATGATCTCGCTTACATGTAGAATATTTTTTTAAAAAAGAGGTCTTAAATAATAGGAGTAAAAAATAGTAATAAAACAGTAGTTACTATGGGCAGGGGAGAGGAGGAAATGGAGAGACACAAAGGATACAAAGTGCAGATATATAGGATGAGCAAGTGTAGAAATCTAATGTACACATAAGGACTGCAGTTAATCAAGTTTTATTGTATAAGGGATTTTTGTTTAAGTAGATTTGAGCTGCTCTTGTCACACACTAAAAAGTGACTGTGAGATGATACATATGTTAATCCGCTTCACTATAGTAACAACTTTACCATCTATGTATATCCCATAATATGTTACAAACCTTAAATATACCCAATAAAATTTATTTTTAAAACCAAACTCAGGATATTTTGAGTGCCCAGCACATAGAAGAAAGTCCCCACCAATCTATTGAATGATATTGATTCAGAACTTATGCTCTGGAATTCAACACATTTGAGGGTTGTGATACTCCTTTTATGACGAAAATGACACAAGTATCAATATTTAATGGAAGTTTTCATGATTTTAGGGGACAGGTTGTGAGAGGCTGGTAGAGAAAGTGAAGAAATGCATTCATTCAATTATTAGGCAGCTACACTGGTTTCATAGAATGGATTTGAGAACTGAGAACATGATGATCTAGGTACCCAGTCCTGCTGATAAAACTGAAAAGGGGTATTTTTATTCTTCACAAGAAGAAACAAAAGTAGTTTTGAGAGCAAGTCAGCATTTTCTCTTCATTTTCACATGCAGATCCGTCCCGCACCCTGGTCCTTGTAAGTTGTCATCTGCCTGTGCCTCTTCACACGGCTTTCTCAGCCCTACCAGAATAGTAACAGAAAAGGCCATTGTGACTCAGGGTCCCTTTGGGAATGAATGTTTGGAATAAAAATAATGCCACAGTACCATTTCCACAAGTCCTCTAAATGGCTTAAAAGAGAGCCTCTTGGTAAAAGTGTTCCATCCCTGTCCTGAAGCTGGGATTCTGCCTGAGCTATTTTCGGCCGTGTTTCCAGTTGCCGCTGGTCAGTGACAGCATTTCACACTCGGCTGCCACTTCTCATCGCGCCCTTTTTGGGTAGGCTTCTCCGCCCAAGCTGACACCTGTGGTAGGCAGGCAGGCAGGCGAGATGCTGCCCCTCCCTTGCTAGGGGGTGGGGTGGGAGGGATGCTATGAGAGGTCTGGTGTATTTGTGTTTGGCTAGGCGGAGCCTGCACCTAACCTTCCTGAAAGACAGTCACTTCTCCCCTTAAGCTGCAAGCACAGGAGATGTAACTACTTTCTTAGGCAGTTGCAGTCAATTTGTCCAGATAAATACAAATGCAGCAGACTTCCCTACTCCACTCTCTGTCCTGGGAAGCTGAGCGGCATGGACAGCGTCAATAGGTTTCCTTGCACTCTGGCTTCCTAGGAGCTCAGCCAAGGGGAAACCCCAGTAGGACATTGGAGAGAGGCGATTAAGGTCAGGATATATGTCCCTGACTCCATCCCTGTGAGGTCACCTCAGGCTGGCTGCAGTCCTTGACCTAAGTCACTGCCCTTCTAAACGTAATATTTCTCTGCATGGGACTCTCTTTCTGAGTTCCAGTAAGTACTGTTGACCCTTGAACAACACAGAAGTTAGGGTGGTAAAAAAAATCCATATATAATTTTTATCTTCCCCAAAACTTAACTAGTAATAGCCTACAGTTGGGAAGCCTTACCAATAGCATGCACAGTTGATTAACACATATTTTGTATGTCATATGTCTTATTTACTGTATTCTTACAATAAAGTAAGCTAGAGAAAGGAAAATGTTAAGAAAATCATAAATACATTTACAGTACGTTACTATATTTGTCAATATTGTAAGTTTATATCGTCTATTTATTAGATGAATCATCTCTCTGAAATGGCAGGCAACCACAGCTGCAGACCTCAGTCTAGGAAACATATGAAACAATTCAATTTTTTCTTATAACGTCATGACTTTTCTCCTCTTCTTGAGGGCACTTCCAGCGTCACTAGTCACTAGTGGCACTTTGCATACGTCCCATGGTGTTATTCGAGGTTTACAGTATTGCACTAAATATGGTGGAAAACATTTGAGAATCATGACAGATCACTTTTTATTTACTTCAATACAAAATTTACTAGAGAGACAAACTGCTCACATGGAGATGATTAGCGATGATTAGTATCTAAGTGAATACTCGCCAACACTTGAACTCACCATAATAATGGCTATGAAATTATTACAGAAGTACAGTATGTACTACAGTTAATTTTATGCAGTTATGATCTATTACTGCATCTTTGTTTGTTTACATTTCTCTACTGTGAATGGTGCCATGTATGATCTGTGTTTGTGTGCATAAGTTTGGATAAATTTTAATTTTATAATAGATTTGTGTATATTTTGTTGTAGTAAATGATAAAATAGACTAGTATCTACATGTATTTTATGCATTCATGACATACCTTTTCTCAATTTTTTCCATATTTCTAGACTACATGGTTCATCTGTGAGTTTTTTTCAAATTGCCACAAATCTCCAAAAATTTTTCTAGCATATTTTTAAAAATTGCATGTAAGTGGACCCACACAGTTCAAACCTGTGCTGTTCAAGGGTCAGCTGCATTACTTCCCTTTCAGGCCCAGGTGTGGTAACCACTCTGCAGTTACTGACCTTGCATTATTGCACTGTTCTCCGTGGATCTGTTATATCCCACCCACATCTTTGCAAACACTACCATTGCAAATCTTCCAATTCTCCAAAGTTGAGTGTGCTAACTATTTGCTGTGAGGGCTCTCACTTATAGATTCAACTAGACTGGAGATACACTGAAAGTTTAATTAACAGCAGTCTTTATAGGTTTCAACAGATTATTTGGTTTCAAGGAACCCACTCAGACTTTCATTGAAAAGAGGGTTGATTGAAAGGGTATAGGGGAATTAAAACATGAATGAAGTACAATAAAGATGTCACCCCTCTGAGAACTAGAAAGTCCCTATTTCTTGATCTCAGGCCTTACAGTTTCTTGTCTCTGTTATCTGTCCAATTTTCTCTACAGAGCATGTTCCTCTGTTTTCTCTTGATTCTTCCTTCACATTCTTACCTAATGACTTCAGTGTGTGCATGATTTTGGCTTGCCAAGACAGACACTGACTTCATTCTTTACCTCTGACCTAGCAGTTGCCGCAACTAATTAAGTAGACATTACTGGAGCATAAGACAAATTAATAAGCAAACTAACAAGATTGTGGTTATCAATGAGATGAAAGCAAACTCAGATTCTTTGGAGAAGAGGCAGAGTACCAACGAGTGTTTGTGAATGATGGAAGTTCAAGTTGTTTAAGAGATGCACCTACCTGTTTCTATAGACTCATAAATGGTGACGCACGTCTATGTACCCATATTTCTCAGAAATGAGACTCAAGTTAGTTAAAGAAAACATTGTTGTTCTCAAACATGATGCTTAGGGACAACCTGGGCTGAGAGGCCCGAGTTTTTTGTACACAGCAACCTAGTGGCTCTGCCTCCCTCAAGTTGGTCTGAATATCTCTGGGAGGTCGGGACACACTTATTTGAACTTTAAAATGTGGTAAAGAACCCACAACAGCTTCACAATAGTTGCATTGATTAGACTTCAAGAGATGCTTTGAGTAGATTACCACAGGACACCTGACCCTTCCTCCTGGTGTGCCCAGGCCCTAAACGGAACCTGCTGCCCAAGACTTTCTTTTCTCAGAGAAATCTGGTCCAGAGGAGTGAACTGGAGAAAAGAGTCAGGGGATTAAGCCTGGGTTGATGTCAGCCAGCATGACATGACACTTCTTGTTAAAAGGATCATTCACTTTAATGTCTTTGTTTTACATGAGAAAACTGAGGCCCAGGAAATTTAAGTGACCTACTCGTCACACAGAAAGTTGATGTATTTTGTACCAACTGCTCTTCTTTAGTTGATTGCCCATAATACCAAAAATGTTTTCAAATCTAGGGGCAGATTTCAGTGTTCATGGAAAACCCTCAGGAGGGAGACTTCCATAGTGGGTTGATAAGAAGTGAGGGTAACCACACAACTTATCGTTCCAAATGGGACCACTGTGAAAGTGGAAAGGAGCGCTGCTGTTAATAACTGGGCCAGGTCATGGGCATCATGTGGGAGTGTCCCCCTAAACAAAAGGCCATCGCAGAGAAGTAGTAAAGAGGAACCTGTAGGCTGAGCCAGGAACCTGGGTTGGGAGGTCCAGAAAATAGATGCCTATGTGATCACATCCTTTTGTTGATGCTTGCCCAACATCCTTTTGTTGATGCTTGCTGAGCCTCTGGCTACTAAAATATATAGAAGATGGACTCCCCTAAAATGTGGAGCCTTAGGCTGAGGTTCTTTACATAATTGGAGGTTTGCTGTTACCTTTGATCGGGTGGGAACCATTTCTCTCTCAAATTATAGACCACTGGTCTGTTGGACAGCTCTCAGAAGCACACGTCAAATTACAGGGTCAGGTTTTTTAAGTCTAGTACCTTGCATGAGGAAGAAAAAAGTTGTGGTATCAATTCTACTACTGATTTTGCTCTATTCTCTTTGATTTCATAAAAAGCAAGTAAGTACTTTTACAGTGCAGATCATGTCCCTCATCTCTCTCACTCCATAAATAGGGGACCAAACTATATAATCTGTTTCCAGATCACTGGCCATTAAGGCTTCTTCTATGTTCATGTCATGGCACCACTGTGAAAGTCTTGTATTAATTGAAATTCCAGCCCTAAATTGTAGAAAGTAGGGTTGTGTTTAAGTTCCCTATTTCTTCTTTCTAGTAAATATTTAAATAACTTGTTCCCATTATGCAGAAAATAAAAAAATAAATCCATGCCTTCCAGGTACAGCAAAAAGGAAGACAAGTTTCTATTGAAGTTTCAATTTTATTTTTTTTAAATAGAAACAAATGACCCTACTGACTAATAATTTCCAGAAAGAGCATTATGATCAAAGAATAACAAAACTAAATTCTCTCAATTGATAGATACACTTCCTCAATTAGTTGAACCATGAAACAACTCCATCAAATAGATCATTTATTCATTTATTTGTTCTTTTCTTTCATCAGTAACCTTAAGTTCTTTGGGTCTAGCCCTGAGCTTGATACTAGGTGTTGAGTTAATTTATTATGTTAATTTTTGGTATATTTTTCTTCTGATCCATCCTGCCTAATCTAACAACGAATAAATTGTGGAAAATTAAATATTTTCCAGAAGACTTAGTGAAGTTCTTTCATGATCAAGGCAGTCATTTGTTAACATCTATTCTTAACATTTTTTTATGTCAAAATCATATTTTCCACGTTGGCAAAGAACTCTGCATTGTCAACCGAGTACTGGTCTACATTCATAAGTTTTCTTTTAGAAAACTTTACCCTAACTAGCAGGCACCCTCATAACTTATGCCAACATCGACAAGGAATGACATTGTTTCTAGCCAACTCTGAATGGTAATTCTTCTGCCCTCATTCCCACTTTCTCAAGTGCTTGGCTAGATCACCTTTCATTCAAAAATGGTGTGTCCATAATTTTCAGTGTTGGAAAATGTCCTTTGATATTTTCCAAGGCTTCCCTTCAGACATCTAGTATTTAAAAGAAACCATCCAAAAGATGTTACCTGGTTATTATTCTTGGTTCCCTAAGTTTTCTCCCTGTGTTGAGTTAGAACAGTTTATCATCCACAGTGTCTACACATACCTGTATGTCCTTTGAGAAACTCTCAGAATTGTAGAAGCTGGAAGATAGTCCACAATCATATTTTTAATGACCTTATTTAATGAAGTAGGCTATTATACAGATGAAATTTAATGTTTAAATACAAAATCGTATTTATTAATATGTATAATTTTATATCCTCTATGTAATAAAAGAAATCATATTTCTGTCATTTGCTTTTCTACTTAGGAAAAGGGCTTTACTCCCTCCTAATCCTCCCAAGTCTAACATGAAGTCAGGCTGTTTCATATTTGACATTACTGGGAAAATATCAGGAAGGGGGAAACATGGTGAAGTCATGGATTTAGGATTTTTTAGTTTATGATACTATGTCAGTAAATTGTAGTATTTCTGAGTCATTCTCTCCAATCTTTCAGGGGTTGGGAAGTGGGGGGCTATTGTTGGATGACTCTGTGCCTTAACCCCCACAAAATCCAAGTAGAGGATCCTATAAATCTGTTATCTGATATTAACTCTACTATAAATAGAGGATCAGGTAAAGTTTAAGACAAGAACATAAAATGTGGAGTTTCCTGGAGGTAATACTTTTCTATTTCCTTTTATGAGAAAACATAAGGGTTGTACTAAGAATTAAGTTGTTAATGTATTTTGAATCTTATTAATAGATAGTAAATCATTCTATTTAGTACATGTTTACGTCATCACTTAAAAATTAAATATAGGCTCTTTAAATAATTCAATATTTAAGTTGATAGGGATCATGGAAATAGAAGAAAGGAGAAGGACCATTTTGGAAAAGAGCCCATATTACGAGTAATTTGATATTAATACTATTTAGAGGGATTAATTCTGCCAATGACTTATCTCCTCTTCTAAATTAAAGCAGTATTAAAATTATATCCATAATAATATCCTCTTAATTTGCACTCAGATACACTTTCTTAAATAGGAAAGAGAGAGGAGAAAGAGATACAGAAGGAATTAATTATCCATAACTGTGGAAGTTTTGTGGGAACTTGTAAAACTTGTGAGCATATATGTACATCTGTTTTGGTGGAACCACAGAATTAGAACATCAAAAAATAAGTTTCATATACAATTTCACATAATCTCTCCAATAAAATGTCTTTACTGAGTTAGAATTTAATTTTATACCTTCGGGCTTTATATAGGATCAATATAGGAAAAGTTCTCTAGAATACCTTCATAATTTTATAAAATTGTAGTTGAAGATATTGTGCACCATTTTCTTTTCTTTTTTTTTTTTTTTTGAGACAGAGTCTTGCTCTGTTGCCTGGGCTAGAGTGCTGTGGCGTCAGCCTAGTTCACAGCAACCTCCAACTCCTGGGCTTAAGCAATCCTTTTCTCTCAGTCTCCGGAGTAGCTGGGACTATAGGCATGTGCCACCATGCCCGGCTAATTTTTTCTATATATATTTTTAGTTGTCCAGCTAATTTCTTTCTATTTTTAGTAGAGACAGGGTCTCGCTCTTGCTCAGGCTGGTGTGCTCCATCTTCTATGGACCCTGCAGTAATTCATCCTTTAAACCAGTTTAAAAATATTTTATTTTAGAAAAATTTCATTTGCTTCCTTTTATCAGACAAGGAGTATGATATATCTTCATATGTAGCCCAATATGTTTCTATTTTTGTCAAAGCTTCTAAAAAACCTCAAATTAGATTCATTGCCTAGCTGTAGCAATTAATTTAGTTCAATTACTTAGTGACTTTTATTGAATTTTATTGATGAATTATTTATTTTAAAAATTGATCATTTATTTAAAAATGGCTTATAATAACCATATTAAAATGAAAAAGGTATAAATATGAAATAGATTAGAGTAGGGATTTACATGCATAAATTCTGCGTGGTTCTTTTTTTAGAAAATTCTCATTATCCAAGAGTCATCTGTTTTTGTTTTGTTTTTGACAATGGGCATTATTTATAAGGCTGAAATAGAACTTTATCAATACTATAAATGAAAATGATTATAAATAGCAAGTTTGTAAGAAATTCACACACACTTTTTTGGACACAGCAGTTATTAGGGGTGATCATAAAGTTAATTTCTAACCATTCACCAAATTGGCCAATGATCAGGAATAAATATTGGCTGCTTTGTCAGTTGTTTATTTTCAGGTCTTTACTAGTACGGTCTTGCCCAGTCATTGGTCTGAAAAATAATTATAGATTTTGTTTAACACTTCAGAGTTCACCTTGGTAAATGAATACATTCTTTCCTTTACCATATCTTTATGGAAAAAGGAATATATTTACATAAAGGAAGTAGCATATTGCCTGGGGAGAGATAAGCCTTGGCTGAAAAATTGAAATTAGATTTACGTGACAGCAGCTGTTCTGCAATATGTGCAGCAATATCAACCGATTTTGACTCTTAGGATAAGTATGTTCATTCCTCCTGACTTCCAACCAAAGCTACGCTTAGGTAGGGACTACAGTTCATAAGGAGACTCACTTCGTCAATATTAAATGTAATAATTACAACTAAAATATGTATGAAAATTTATGGTTTGTAATATAAAGAAATGGATCTGCAGGCAGTCAAAAACACCAAATTCTTCATCTGTTAGGATTAAATTTGGCTACATGGACAAGAATAATAAAAGAAAACACACATATACATACACACACATACACATACACATAAATAACACGGCTGAAACAAGAAGGGTAATTCTCTATTAGCCTAATAGAGGATCCGAGATAGGCTGTCTATGGTTCATGTGGCAGCTTCACAGCATCTTGCTGCTCTGACATCCTTAGTATGTCACTTTTTGGTCCACAATAGCTACCTGTACTCAAGCCTTCATGTCTACATTCCAGCCAAGGGAAAAAAGGAGCAAGAGAAAAGCCCACCTCCCACCATTTTAAGGGAACTCCCCAGAGAAGTACCACCTAAGAGTTCCACTTATACATATTGGTCAGAATTGAGTCACAAGATCACGTGTAACCGCAGAGGAGTTCTGGGAGCTATAGTCTTTTAGCCGGCACATTGCTACCTCAGACAATCGCAGCTTCTGTTACTAGGGAGGAGCGACAGAACGGATATTGTGCTAGGAACTGGTTTGCTCATTGGATGAAGAGTATCATGCAATAGTTAAGGGCATAGGTTTGGATTCTGACTGCCTGGTTTCAGATTCTGGCTTCATGGATGCTAGTTTTATAACCTTGAGCAAGTAACCTGGTTCAGTGCCTCAGTTTATAAAATGTAGATGACAATGGAACCAAACCCATAGGGTTATTGATTATAAGAATACAAATCACTTAATATAGTGCCCAACACATAGAATATTATCAGTGATATCTACTAATGTCTTTGTTATGTATATTGTCTCACTGAGTCTTCAGAACAGCTCTATGAAGGGCAAATTCTTACTTTCATTTTACAGATGAAGAAGCTGAAAGCCACAGAGGTTAAATATTTTCTCAATGGGCATTCAGTCAGCAAATGGCAGAGACTAGATCAGGGATCATGTCCTTTGACTCTAAATCCTTACTCTTTCTACCATGCAGACTGCTCCATTACCAGATGGCTGTTATATGATATCTTAGCCTGGGTTTTCTAGAAAGCGGATCCTAAGGCATAATCTAGGGACCGCTTGGTATCAAATTCAACTGACTCCTTAAGCCGCAAGACTGTCTTACGAAAAGTCATAGGAACTACGGCATCTCAGGACAGCCAGTGTTGGGGGAAGAAGGGAAAAAACTGTGCTCACCAGCTCTGGTCTCCTATTGATGAAAATTTTGCTCCATGTGTGGGCAGCAACTGGGCCTCATAGCATGACATTTCAGCAAGAATAAGAGAGCCCCAGTGTGGAAGGTGAGATGCATGTATTATGGACACGAGGGAAGGTGAGGCCTTGCGAGGTTGTTCCTGTGCAAAACTGACTGAAGCCAGCACAGAATTGGTACCACAGAAATGGCTGAAGCAGAAACAGTGTCCACGGGCCCTGAAGAGAGGTGAGGCCAAGAGCATATGGGGAGTGCATAAGAAGTGCTGGACAAATATGGCAATGGATACTCCTTTAATAAATTCTTTATAGCTCTTAGCTTGCAGCTAGGTCAAACAGGATATTGCTAAGAGTAACTGTCTAGTTTATGCTCGCCCTTTCATGTTTAATAGCAATTAAGTATAAACAGCTGTAAATGCACTGCTGACTAACGCACCATGGAGCTGGGGTTGCCAGATAAAATCGAGAATGCCCAGTTAAATACGAACTTCAGAAAAACAACGTATAAGTAATATCTCAAATATTTATGGGCATCATGTTAAGTTTGACTTTCAGGTAAACAACTCATGATTGTTTTAGTCCAAATATGTCCCAGATATTACACTGGGCACATTTATATTTAAAAGGTGCTCATTGTTTATCTGAAATTCAAATTAAAATGGGTGTCTTTCATTTTTTTCCCCTCTATCTGGCAACCTTAATGTTAGCTCGCATGGTCATTCAGGATTCTAGCTAAGGACCCATGACTGGCTGTACACGAAAGTAAGCAGACACACAATAAATGTGATTTAAGGAGGTAAAAGACATTTTCTACTTAAAAAATTTTCCCCATTTTGCAATGATAGGAGCTGATGTTTCTACCATTTGAATCATTTATTTGCATTATGACATCTTATCTGCCGAGGTTTTAATTGAAATGCAGATAAAGTAACTCAGAAGAGTTCCTCTCATCTTATCTACTACCAAATTAGAATGGCTTGGTCACCATCCTGTAGCTCTCCCACCTGGAACACATGGACTCGTTGGGTGCTGCGGTAGGGAACGAGGCCCTGGGGAATCACGCACCAGTTTTGCCTCACTCCACATTTTACTGGCTAGAGCAAGGCAGGTGGCCCATACTAGGAGGCTACGCAGTACAGTCACCTGTGTCCAGAAGAAGAGGAGAACTGGATGTTGATGAACACAATGTAACGTCTCTCTCAAAGAGCCCTAAATGATTAGGGAAAACCTTGAATCATCAGATTTTGATTAGAGAGAATACTGTCAAAATAATAAATTTTTACATCGTATGGCTCCATAATTTGTAGTATTTCATTTGAATGTTGTAAAATCCTAAAAGTTATACAAATATAACTTACAGATAAAAATTTGAGACTAAAAGATTAGGTGGCTTTCTTGAGGTCATAAAGCTGGTAAGAAACAAAACAGAGACTGAACTTACATTTTGTGACTTGAGATTTCCCGCACTTTCTATATTGATAGAGCTCAAATTTATTCAAGTGACAGAGCCTCTAAAGATTATGGTGTTCTTTGTGAGACATCTACTTAATTCACAAGATTATATTATATGTATGCAGAAGGAAAATCATGAGTACATATGTCCATGTTAAAACTGTCCACTAAAATGAAAATGAGTCATTTATAAATTTTTCCATGAATATAAATATAGTAATTAAGAAGCAATTTACAACAACCCTATGAGACAGATACTAGTATTACCCTCATTTGACAGATGATAAAATGGAATACAGAAATAAGAAAGTGGCCCAGTGTCACAGTAAGTGGTAATGGTGAGACACCAACCCAAGCTGTCTGACACCAGAACCTATGTTCTTTAGCATTACGCCATCATTGTGTCATTGATCAGGAGGAACAAAAGTATAAGAGAAATTTAAGAAGAAAAGACTTTACATGAAGAGAAGATTACACATTAATTTGTGTGTGTGTTTGTGTGTGTGAATTTGGTAAAGTTGACATTATTCAATTTTAGTGGTAAAATACCTTAGTTCACTGGTGGTGTCCAGTGTTTTGAGGAAGTCTCGTTTGAGCAGTTCTACATTAAAGTATGGGAAAACGACATCTGATGAGGTCTTACTACGGGGAGAAACAGGAGTGCACTGGGATCTGCAGTAACAGGCTATCTTTGTCAAAGACACTCTATTAACAATGTTGTCTAAGGCTATACCCAAGGCTTGACCAAAAAGCCTTAATATGGGTTACATATCTCAAAAGACCAGAAGCCAAGTGACACTGATATCATTTTATTTAGCAAATGATGGGCAGAAATTTAGAGGTTAGTCAAATGTCACCTTCCTCCTACAGACACCTACATCCATACTGCATCTCCCGACTTATTTTATTGAGCCTACCCTCCCTCTAGGTTGGATGCCTCTGCCTGTACCATTTCTGCATTCTGGAGGACTTATGGACCATTGAATTGGAGTCTAATTGTAAGAAAGACCAACCAATCTCATGGGTAGAAACTAGCCTTAATGTAAGAGAATCAAAATGTTTGGTCCAAGGTCAACAGGTTATATATAGCCCAAAGAAAAATGGTCCAAGGACAGGAGGTGGAGACGTGATTTTAAATGTAATACATCTCATCCACTCAATCTCCTAGGTGCTTGGTTAAACCCTAGGGAGAGAGAGAGGAGGCAATAAAAATAGAAGTTAAGAACAACAACAGTGACGAGCTATATTACAAGAATCTTTTTTAAAGACTCGGGAGTCCGTGACAGCCCTGTTTTGAGAATTTGTATTACCATCTTCACATGGTGCATTTCTAAGTCGAGGCCAAGACATCTTGGGTAAGAGGAAGAAGATAGCACACCAACAAACTAGGGTTAAGGAGATCAAATTAATGCTGGAGAGGAAGAAGTGGCAATTTCTCACCACTCAGCCATCAGGTTAGAGCAGGAAGCACCTATGTGAGAACCAGGGGCAGGTTAATAATTTGGCATCTCTTCAGACTGTTATCTTGTGAGTAATAATTTCTAAGGGGAGAAATTCCAGATACATAGGGAAAAGACTATGAAAGAGAGTCAATGAGGGCAATTTCCAACTTTCTACTTTTTCCTTCCAGAACAATTTCACTGTAGCTCTGACCTGAGAAAACATTTAGCCAAGCATAATCTCTCAAGTTAACCCAATCCACCCTCCTTAGAAGCTGGTCTATTGACCAGCACCTGTCCGTATTATAGCATGGCTCTTGTAGGGAAAGGGTTGTCTCCCTCCATTCCACCCCAAATGACTCATGGAAATTCTTCTACCAACCACATACAGTGTTCCTCCTGAGATTTTGTCTGAGTAATTTTGTTTTTTCTGTCTTGTTTTTCTGTCTTGTTTTTTCTGTCTGAGTAATTTTGTTTTTCTGCCATGTTTTACTAGCCCAGTGATGTATCAATGTGCCTTATAGATGGGCAGCAGATCCAGGGGGTCCTTTAATCCAGCTTTAACCAGAGGTCTTAGTTCCAAAGCACATGAGTGCCCCCCCTCCTAGGGAATTGAGGACCATTGTGTTAGAACTACAGAGAGAGAGGGAGAGAGAGAGAGAAAGAGAGAGAGAGAGAGGACCAAAATTCTGCAGATGACCATTTCAAAATATTGTCCTATTACTATAATTGTGGCCCTTTTGTGCCCACAGGTAGATGAGGTTTGAGCAAACAAAGGTGAGAGTTGTGGGTAATGGAGCAAATAAATGAATACTTTTTGTCATCTCTCTAAGCACCTGAGCGTGTAGTTTGCCAGAGTCCCAGCAGGAAACAGGTGGCACTCAAAGTGGATGACTGGGGAGAGTTTAAGGAAGAGAATATATATAAGGGTGAGGGGAGGGTTGAGGGAAACCAAGAAGAGATAGTGAAATCCCCCTGTGCTAGCACCAGCGGGGAGCTATCACCATCCCTATGACCTGTAAGCCTAAGAGGCAAGAGGAGAGGGAGGTTACAGGAACCTGGAGAATTTCACCCAACAGGAGCTGTGGCATTTGGTTGGGGGCTGGTGCAGCCATTGTCAAACCATGACCTAGCAGTAAAGAAGCAACATCTCTCTCTTCTCTCCTTCTGACCTTTTGCTGGTAATGCTCACTGGACCATCCCAAGCAGAAACCAGAGAGCTAAGGGGCCTAACTGATGCAGTTTGTAGAGGTTGCTGTCTTAGGCACAGAGCAGGGTGGAGGAGGGTAGAGACTAAATCTGAATCAGGCAAATGGAGAAGATCCAGACAACATGTACTGCAGTCAATGATGACTATGTTTAGAAAATGGCTGAATCTGTTCACATTATGTTAAACACAGTGTATACACTGAGTCTAGCAATGATGAGTAGCTGCTTATAACCAGATATCAAGTGTACAGCATGACCACAGTCACCCTCATTTACCCGTATTACAGATACATTCCATACAATTTCTGAACTCATCTTTTAAGAACTATACTTTTTACATAAGTCCCTTAAAGGCTCATTACCACATGAAAAACACTACAGTATATTTACTAAAGGCTATAATTAATTTTGGACAACTTATAGACTTTTAAATGCCTTTTTGAAAGGCCAAAATTTCTGACATTTTCTGAAAGAAAATTTACCCAACAGGCAAGACAGGAATGTTATTGTGAATTAATAGCCACACATGCGGTGTGATTCACCAACATCTAGGAAGTACCTCCTCACTAGACCCTGAGATGGTACAACAAATAATTGGAAAGTCCTCTTTATGACTTAGTGGTTTTGTTATTTTTGGCATCTCTTCAGACTGATATCTTGTAAGCAATAATTTCTGAGGACAGAAAGTCCAGCTACATAGGGAAAAGACTATGTAAAATGCAAATACCCTGAGAATTAGAACATCATTCATTCATTCAATTCTTCCTTCATTGAACATTTATTGTTACACTAGAAGTAAAAGCATGAATAAGACAGTCCTTGTCCTTAAGGTGCTCAGAGGCTGATGGAAGTTGGACAATGTAATCGAGGACTCCAGAATATGATAGAGGTATGTAGGCACAGGTACTATGGAGGAATACCTAAGTTTTTCTTGGAGGATGAAGAAAAAGAAGGAGGGTGGTGAGTATAAAGAAAGACCCTTTCACAGCGGAAAGAATACCTACCCTGAAGATAAATGGGAGGGGACCAGATGGATTTAGTAGAGGTGAGGTAGAGAGCCCTTCAGGAAAAATAGGCCCTCCATTATTTGACCACAGAGCATATGAAGCTAGAAGAGGACTTTGAGGTCAATGATGCAGAAACTTGACTGCTATTCTAAGGAGTCAACGAAGGGTTAAGTAGAGAAGAGGCCCTCCAAGAAAAATCAGAAAAATCATCCTGACGCAATATAGAAGATTGGATGAGGTAGGCAAGCCTAGCAAATGAGTCAGTTAAGAAGGCCTCTCCATAGTTTTAGCAAGAGGTGAGAAAGTGTGAGCTAATGAGGTAGTAGTGAGAATAGAGAGGATGGAGAGATTCCAAAGAATATTTAGGAGGTTACTGAGCATGGCTTTGTAAACAACCACTGAGAAGGCATGCATAAGTAAAGAAGAAAGATTGGAACAATGCCCATGTTTTTGTCTTGGGTCACTGGGTAGGGAATATAGTATCAACTGAGACGAGAAATACAGGGGTGTTGAGGGGGCTGTTGGCAAAGGAAAATGATTGAATCTTATTTTAAACATTATAAGTGACTTATCAAGAACTCTGAGGAAGGTGGTCTCTTTCCAGGGTCTGTGACCCAGTGGTGACATGGGGGATGCAGACACTTTCCATCCTTCTGTTTGGCCACCTTCAGCGTGTCAAAAACTTCTCCCTCAGGGTCACACTCTGGACACTCCAAGCAAAAAGTTTGCATCTGAGAACATTCCAAGCAGAAATCAAGGCGAGTGGAGGCAATAAAGCTCTCTCCTTGTGTGTCTCATTCTTTTTCAAGGAGGGAAGTATTTTCCAGGGGACCCCGTCAGCCTTCCCCTTATGTCTCATCGACCAAGGCTCATTCCCTCTCCTAGATCAATTACTGACAAAGTGAAGGGGTTGCCCCGACTGGCTGTGATCAATCATGACCCATCTCTGAGGGCTGGGCAAATAAAATAGGAGTCGCGCTAGCAAGGAGCATGTGGAAATGGCAGTTTTCAATGTCTCCCTTCTATAGGAGTCTAGTTGTATGGGACCAAAGGGGAGTCTACTGGATTTGGCAAGTAGGAGTTTATCGGTGAGAGAAGTTTCAGTGGGACTGCATTAGGGAGTGGCACTGAACCAGATTACAACGAGTGGATGACTGCACAGAAATGGGCTATGGACTATTCTTCAACTAAATGTGAATATATTTATCAATCCTTTTCTGAAAACAGATTTTTATGAGTGGAGTGATGGCACAGGTTATCTGAGGGTTCAGGGAAACAGAAACCAAGAAAGAGGGAGCTGGAATACAGAAGACAAGCTTTACCCCATTCATCGTTTGAAAAAAGTCCTTTTTTGGCAAGGAAGACGATTTTCTCCAAATTTGAATTTCTTTTCATTGCTAGGCTCAGCCACAGACTGTAATTTTTAGAAGTCTGAGTCAGCAACAAGAAAGAGAGGTTGTTTTGAACTGTGAATAGAGTCTTACTATTTCACAGCTGTGTACAATTGGGGGGAAATGTGATTAAAAGGTTTCTACAAAGAGTCTAAATTAAATTAGCTAGAAAGAGATTCAATTTTGAACTCCTTCCAGCGAGTTTTGGTAGATTATATATTTCATTTAAAAAATAAAGATAAGGTGGAAGGTGGGGGTGATACATCTAATTGAATAAGAGTATAGATTTTCTACTAAAGTCATGTATTGTATTTTTGTCTTTGGCGCTTAAGAATAGTCTGTGTGTATCTGTATCAGCCTCAAAATGCATCTTTTCCTCTGCCCTTCAACGAGTGGCAGAGAGCCTCGTCTCCATGCCATAGCATACCTCAAGAACAGACATAATCAGCTAATCTTTTTGGTTGATGCATTGTCTCTTATGAGCTCTGGTCATCAGAGTCTTAACTTTTGAGCTTAAGAAAATGTAAAGCAGTAGGAGAAAGGGTGTGTTTGTAGGTAAATTTACTGATCGGAGTAAACAAAAGACAACCAGTGACCTCTTTTCCTGGCTCTATCTCTAAACATGCATTTTAGAGAAAGAGTCTTAAGTACAGGGAAGTTAAATACAGAGTAATTCAGTCTGACTCTATCTGGCTGGCGCCTTTTTGAGCTGCTTTAACCAATTTGGAACAGAATTCACCCTGGGTTTTACCAATTTAGAAGCATAGAGTATCAGAGATGAAGGATTTAAGCAATCCTTTGATTAATATGAGAAAACAGAGGTCTAGTAATCT
The DNA here is from genome assembly GCA_963575035.1 of Avahi laniger. NCBI lineage: Eukaryota > Metazoa > Chordata > Mammalia > Primates > Indriidae > Avahi > Avahi laniger. The sequence continues at coordinate 54,810 of CAUYSK010099163.1, forward strand.
GTCAGATACAGCTCCAAATCAGAATCTGCAGCCTTTGCTCTGTTATACCTGGCGGCCTCACTTTCATAATAACTTATTTAATTAAGAGAAAGCCCTAGGAAAATCTTATAATCTAAATTGTGTCAAGCTCTCTTTAATTTTCAGGCACTTAAAAGAACTTGAGCTCTTGTTCTAGGCAATGACAAACAGCGAACTCAGAGATGCTTTATATGTGTGGAATTACTAAAGGAAGGTTAAATTGCAGTTTGCTTATTTATCCAATCCCTTGAAGTTCTTTTTTTAAAACTGAAAGTTAGAGCATTTTATCTAGTTCTTTTACTTTCTTGCAATTATAGGCCGAAAGCTAGGCATTTTTACCAGTCAGGGCTCCTAGCTGCAAGCAACAGATACCAAATTCTGGCTAATTTAGGCAGGAAATGAAATTTAATAAAAGGATATTGGACAGTTTCTACACTTTCCAGAAGGGGTAGGAATCAGGTTTAGAGGATACACAGCCAAACCGTGCTGAAAATCATGACGCTGAGCTAGCTCTATGAACTCACACTGCCACGGCTGCTGGGTGACAGACACTGCAGATGGCACTCCCAGCATCACCAGCGTTGCACCCTGGGTGTTGCTTTCCCTGCTGACTTTGAAGATTGGATAGAGTTGCCATTCCTGTCAATATGTACCACCGGAAGGGCGATGGTTCAGGTCCCTCTTTGCATCTCTAGTTTCCAATTTAAAGTCTGGGGCAAGGGCATCTGATAGGCAAAACCCTGGTCATGTGCCAACGTTCTAGCAGCAAAGGAAGCAGGAAAAGTGAGTCCCTGGCATAATCAGTTTCTATAGTGGGAGGTTTAACTTTTCTTTATATGGTGAATAGTTCAAATGCTGGACGGCCTCAAGAAGGACAAAGATTGACTATAGTAACCTATGTATCACAGTAGTTTCTTATTATTTTTACTATTATTCTTTTGAACAGGGAACATATTCATACATTGCAAAATTCAAAAGAAAAGATATATAGTGAAAAATGGAGGCAGAATTCCCTCTTGCTTGAGGGATGTCATTCTTTTATATATTCATGCCTTCAACTGATTAGAGGAGACCCACCTACACTGTGGAGGGCAACCTGCTTTATTCAAAGTCCACTGATGTAAATCAACTAAAAATACCCTCAAAGAAACATTCAGAATAATATTTGATCACATATCTGGGCACCATAATCCAGTCAAATCGACATACAAAATTAACTATCACTAGGAATTGTGTGACACATGGGTGGGAGTAAATGAAAAATATTGAAGGGCATGGCAACTTTATTCCATTGGCAGAAATGTTTTAAAAAAAAAATCAAATAAATTTCAGTATCTGTATGTCAGTGTCAGTCAGATTAGATACCAGCTAAAAACTTAAGGAGAATTTCTAGATTCATTAGGTATACATAATTTCCTTTCTAATCCGTATAGAACAAGTCTAACTGTGTAGTTATTAATAAAAATTTGGGCTTTAGTATCAGACAGGCCTAGTTTTGAGCCCTGGCTCCATCCCTTACTTGTGTGTGGATTTGGACAAGCTCCTTGAACTCTTTGGTTTTCTTATATATAAAGTGTTTTCTTTGATGTGAGGATTAAATTAGAAAATGTATATAAAGCACTTAGGACTGTACCTGAAACATAGTAGACACCGAATATGAGTATTATGAAATATGTGTCTTCAATCTCAATCTTTTATTGAGTGTAAAATTGCATTTTAGTATATAATCATGTGAAGACACAAACCACTGTGAAATGGTTCAGATAGGTTTTCTTCAAAAAACTGAAAAGCTGAGGTAATGTAACTCATCACTTCCAGACTTCCATCTGACGTGCATTAACCAGGAGAGGGTTCCTGGGAAGTGTGGCAGAGAAAGGGGCGTGGCTAGGTAGGTGGAGAACAGTTCCCAAACTTTTTGTCTGGGAACAGTTTCAGATTCAGAATAGCTGCATGAGAAAGTATTGGCAAAGAACTCTCTCTTTAAGTGCAAATGACTCTCTCTAACTTTAATTAGAAAAACAAGAAAGAAAGTGTGAGTCCCAGCATTGGCAGGAAATGTCTGTGCACATTGTCTCTCCAACTTTCGGCTGTCAAACCCGTGGTGTATTGTACATATCTGAGGTTCTCCTTGCTTGCAGAGCAGAGCAAACTCATGCTGTGGAAGCAGGGATATATTCTGTCTAACACAAGAAAGGGGCAGGGTGATTAGCAGCAATCTTGCAGCTTTTGTAGATAGAGGTAACCAGTGCTAACCCCCTGGATCATGTTCTTGACCTTTGCTTCACCATTTTAGTTGTTTGCAACATTTCTTATGGGCAGCTATAAATATTCTGATATCATTACTCTGTGATTGTGACAAGCCATGTCTTTGTTAAATTGATTTAATCCCATATTGCTTAAAAGACGGTGGATCCAGAACAGCAATTTTGAGACTTTTTGGTAAAATTCCTTAGATTTCTACAGTGCTCTGCAGTAGCCAGTAAATGTTTTCCCCTTTGTGTAAAGCTCTTAACACTTTCCCTACTCACCATATTTTGCTTTGCTCTGCTGATTCCCTAGGTCCTAGGATATTGACATTGAAAGGTTCTAGTGAGAACTGCTTTAGATCTTCTGAGTCTCTATAATCGTCTAAAAAATGCATCCACAAAAAACTGATATGATTTTTCAGAAAACACTCCCCTGTTTCATGTTTTCCTGCTCTTAAAAGTAAAAACAAAAAACATGATCACATGAACTCAGTGCAAGAAAATGTCAGTTGAGTGTAAATATTTCCCAACTATACAATGTTCTTTCAGAAGGTAACCGATTATATTTTTGGAGAAACCTTCTTCTAGAAGCGTCAACATTTTAAGTTTGCTCTTGTTGTTTTCAGGGGTCTTTCTTCTTCTGCTCCTTCCTTTCCTCCACTACCCATTCCTTCAACAAAGATATTGTGGTATGGGAAAAAGGAAAAGCCGGCGGGTAAATCAGGAAGGCAAGGAAATCACTAGGACCCACCTATCATCAGTCTCGTGGTCTATTTGACTCTGTAACTATGGTGGACTTTCTGAGATGCAATTGACTAGAACTAGATCATCTTTAAGTCTCTTCAGCTCTATGATTCTAAGAACTCCATAAAGTGTGTAAACAAGGATGTTATTCTCTTCTAATGAGAATATGCTAGGATTAGATAAAATGCTGTTTCATCCAAGGTTTAACTCTATTGCTCAATGGAACATAATTTTATCACTGTTTCGAAGAATTTGGTATTTACTGACATTTTAAAAATATGGACTATTTTAAAATATTGATATACAACTGGTTAATATCTTAAAGTTATCTTTTTTCTGCTTTTGATGCTCCCTGACATCTCTCTCTCCTCCAGAGCTTCTCATCGAATAGTTGTTGTAGTAAAAAACATACAAAATTTACCGTCTTAACCACTTTTAAGCGTACAGTTCCATAGGGTTAAGTATATTCATGTTGCCGTGAAACAAATCTCCAGAACTTTTTTATCTTGCAAAACTGAAACTCTATGCCCATTAAACAAAACTCTCCCTCTCCTTTTTCCTGAGCCCCTAGTAACCACCATTTTACTTTCTGTTTTTATGAATATGACTACTTTAGATCCCTCTTTAAATGGAATCATACAGTATTTGTATTTTTTAGTGACTGGTTTATTTCACTTGGCATAATTTCCTCAAGATTCATCCATGCTGTAGCATGTGACAGGATTTCCTTTCTTTTTAAGGCTGAATATAATAATATTCCATTGTCTGTATGTACAACGTTTTGTTTATCCATTCATCCATTGATAGACATTTGAGTTGTTTCCACTTCTTGGCCATTATGATATCCCCATTTTTTTAAATATTAAAATTTAATTTAACTCTTACCTAATTCCCTCTGATGGATTTAATAAACGCAATATCATCTGTAATGCACATGTGACAATAAGGAAGAGTGTGCAGCATGAGAAGAGAGTCAAAAGCAGAATCTTAGGGAACCTAATCCCTTAAAAATACCAGCAAATGAGGGAGGAAGAGACTGTAAGGATGAGTGAGAAAAAAGAAGTTCCAGGGATGGGGTGTTTCCAAGATGAAGGAGACAAAGGTCAGAGACTACAAGAAGGCCAAGGAAGGACAGAGGGTGTTAGCAATAACAAGGCTGTTAGGACCGTTTGACATTTTTGAAGAGGCCAGGCAGTTAATTAAAGTGGACGGAGGAGTGAGTGGGAAGTATAGGAATCTGCTGGAGACCACTCAAGAAGTTCAGCTGTGAACAAGAGGAAAGAGATTGGGTGGTAGCTAGAAGAGGATGTAGTGTTTTTTGCTTTGTTATTGTTGTTTCTTAAGCTAAGGGAGACTTGAGAATGTTTAAATGCTTGCTTTAGTTTAACTATTGTTACATAAATTATCCCAAAGCTGATTAGTTTTAAAAAACCTTTTCATTTTGCCCCAGGATTTTGAGGGTCAGGAATTCAAGGATGTGGCTAGATGGTTTGGCTTTGATCTACATGGTGCCAGCAGTGGTGGCTGAGACTGGAGGGTCCACTTCCCTCACACATGAGGTACCTTGATGCTCCCTGACATCTCTCTCTCCTCTAGAGCTTCTCACCGAATAGTCATCTCAGGACTCGTTCCACGGCAACTCGCTTCTAAGATGAAAGCAAGGTTTCCTTTGTCCTAGACTAGAAAGTCAGAAGATGTCACTTCTACACGTTTCTACCAGTCATGCATGTCATTAAGGCCTGCACAGATTCAAGAGGAGTGAAGGAATGGACTCTGCCTCTTGAGGGGGGATGGCAGAAAGCCACTGGGAGGGAAAAGCTTGATGGCAGCCACCTTGGAGACAAGTGGATCAGGAGGGACTGAAGTTACTTGGTACCTGAGGTGGAGGAGTTGATAAAACTTTTGGGATTTGAAACCACAGATGTGTAGATGGAAAAGTCTTTGGCAAGAGGAGGGAGCTCCTTTTATGACACGATAATCCTCTATAAACCACAGACTGGAAGGTAACCTGAGGACATTTCTCAGGATGCCGCAAAGTCACAGAGTTCTACCTACTTTCTTCACGCACTTGGCACTCTCAGGGAGAAAGTTCAGGTACTTAGGGAAGCACTTTGCTAAGCCAAAGGATACTATGGCATTCACAGATAAATACACTAAAGGGCCTACTACTGCTGTATGTTGGTCTTTAACTCTCCTATCTTAAATACATGCTGAGGAAATCTGCGGCCAAAGGTCTCTCTTATTATCTTTACCCACCTATCTCTATAAGCAATCACCTATAACACTTCTAATAAAACCACTGTTCTGTCTAAGCTAAGTAAGTACTCCAAACTTCTCCATCTACTAGCTATATGACCCTGGAGCAAATTACTTGAGCTGAGCTGTCAGCTTTTCCTTATGTAAAATAGGCACAAATAATCTCACACTAACCTCAAAGGGTTGTTGTAGGAATAATATAATTCAAGTAAAATAGCACTTAGTAAGCTCTCCATAAAGGTGAGGTATTTCTATTATTAAAACTGTGTTTCCTCAAATGAGCTCCTCAGTTTCATCTTTGGGTGTGAAGCAGAAGTTTAGATCATTAATATCCGAAAGCATTTGTTACACAAGCTGGCAATCACTGTGACTCACTCTCCACAAATGGCATACTTTGTGCAGGAGTGGGATTCTACCTTGCGTGCCACACCAGCTTTACAAGCTTCTCCAAGGGCTAGTTTACAGGGAGAAAGTATCTTGGGCAGTTAAGATAATAAAGCTCACTGAGTCACAGAGCTAAGAAAGGTCTAGTTTGCTACTGCCTAAACCATCCAGACACGTGAGAATCTGCCTTTGTGCAGGGGTGGTGTTATCAGTTCCATCTCCAGCTCCCTCCACTCCCAGCCCGCCCCACCCTCCCTGGATCCAGCCAGGCTCCTGGACTCCAGTCTGGCCTGGGTTAGAGCCCTGGGCCTCCTTCTTGCCTGGGAGCAAAGTTGGAACAAGGTCATTTATCAATCTGAGATATGACAACAGAGCACTTTGACTAGCATTTTTATAAATACCATAAAAGAAAATCTCCCTTGGGCCAGTTTCAAGAATTTGGGGCATTATGCTGATGAACAATGGTGCCAAACTGCCTTGATCTCTTTGTTTGGGCTGCTGAATGCCCACGGCTGGTTGTAAGCATCTTATTCGTTCCTCATCATCCCTCTTGCCCTTGCCTTTCTGCAGTGAGGGTCTTTTCTACACTCCCACACTCCACCGTCATGCTCTGGGGTCCAGACTAAAAAGAGCCTGACCTCGGAGCTTCACCCATGGCCTGCTGTCATCTCCTGCCCCTGCCAGGAAAGCCCAGAGATGTAGGTGATACTGGGTGTCTTCCCTGCAGCCTTTGCAGGACAAGGGTCTCCTCCTTCCTCACGTGCTGGGCAGGGCCTCCCGACCAGTCCTCCAATTCCCACACTGTCCACTCCCCGCCCCTTCCCAGTTAACTCACCCTCACAAGACTGAGTTTCAATGTACCCTCTGTGCATTTTAATGATGGAGTTTCTATGAATACCTAGTTTTATTTTTCTCTCACTGAAACAAGAAATTAAGAAATCTTGATTCTGGTTCTTAATCTGAAATGATTCTACCCAGACTGTCAGGAAAGCAGAGTGAAATGATGGGGAGGGGTGGGGAGGTGACTGTGGTATAAGAAGCAGCAGTGAAGTTGCCAGGATGCCTCAGTCAACATTTTGATGATGTACATTTGTCCCCAGGCCAGAAGTTCCTTGTAGGCTGGGTCCATGTCTGTTTTTCTGGTATGTTGTCTGGTTTTTTTTTTTTTGACACAAGTTCTTGCTCTGTCACCCTGGGTAGAGTGTAGTGTCATAATCATGGCTCACTGCAACCTCCAACTCCTGGGCTCAAGTGATCCTCCTGCCTCAGCCTCCAGAGTAGCTGGGACTACAGGCATGCACCACCGTACCTGGCTAATTTTTCTATTTTTAATAGAGATGGGGTCTCGCTCTTGCTCAGGCTGCTCTCAAACTCCTGAGCTCAAGCAATCCTCCCAGCTTGGCTTCCCAAAGTGCTAGGATTATAGCTGTGAGCCTCTGTGCTTGGCCTGTTTTTATTTTTAAATAATTATTTTATTATTATTGTACATACTATATAACTGAGGTCGAAATTCATATTTGATCAGTCATTCTAACAAAACGAACAGTTTTTATTTGTCTTAGTTTAGGTTCTCTCAGGTTCACAGTGTTTTTCAACTTTAAAAATATATATATTATTATCCTTCCCTCTCCAGGAGCCTTTTTAGATATTTTTTCCTAAATTAGCCCCCATGGAGTTTTAGTACCTGAGATACACTGTAAATTTGTGTACTGTATGTATATCTGAGTTTTATACATAAAAAGAGTGATTTTTCTTGCCCTGTGTAATCGATTTTAGCCCCTTGGGGAATATATACCCCTGTTGAGAATGTATGTCCGGGAAGCAAACCAAGACAGGTCAAGTAGCTTACTTAGGCGATGCAGAGACAATGATAGGGGAGTGGGAAGGTGAGACGGAAGGAAAGAAGACCAAGAAGGGGAATCAGAGCAAGTTGCCGTCCACCATGGGCAGCTGGAGTTCAGCCTCACAGGCGTGGGATGGGAACCAGCGTGGACCACCCACCTCTGGGACATCTTGCCTGAGGCGCCAAGGAGACCTGCGGCCATTTGAATCAGGCCTTGGTTAAGGATTGCTCCCAGGAGGATATTCATTCTCCAGTCATTTTATTTTGTCCTTGCTTGGGCAGAATGGGCTATAGCGGACCGAAAGCCCTCAGGCAGAGTCATGGGACCTGGCAGCAGCCTGAGGTGTTAGTTCAGGGTACAAAAATGATAAGTGCTGGGAGGCACGGGGCGGGGGGGAGCACCAACATTTGCCATATTACTTTTTTGTATTTCCTTCTATTGCATGTTGCCATGATATGCTATTTTTTCATAGCTGTATCCACAACTATTGGAGAAATAATACTGTACTGTGCTTTTTTCACTTGAATCATTGATATAGTTTTCATAATTAAAACTTTTAAAGGCTACATAATTTCACCTCATATGCTATACCATAATTCCCGTAACCATTCCTCCATTGCTAAACATTTAGTTTATTTCCATTTTTCCTGCTATTATAAACAAATTGCTAGAAAAAAATTGGAAGGCACGAATTAAAACACAGCAATATGTTAACAGCAGTTGTCTTTAAGTGATAGAATTATAGACATTTTTTTCTATTTTCCTATAATTGCTCTCATAACAGGAAAAGAAACAGTTTTATGTATCAATTTGGCTAGGCTTAATAGTACCCAGTTCAATCAAATACTAATCTAGGTGTTGCTGTGAAGGTATTTTAAAGATGTGATTAACATCTACAATCAGCTAACTTTATATGTGAAGATTATCCTTGATACTGTGGGTGGACTTGATCCAATCATTTGGAAGGCCTTAAGAGCAGAACTGAGGTTTACATGAAGAAGAAGAAATTCTGCCTTTAACTATAGCTTTGGATCTCACCGGAGTTTCTAGCCTGTCTTTCCTGTTGGCCTGCTCTATGAATTTTGGACTTGCCTAGCCAGCTTCCACAGTCAAATAAGCCAATTGCTTGCAATAAATCTCTTTATATGTATTCTATGGTGGAACCCTTAACGATCCAATAACTTCTCAATGCCTCCTTCCCCCCAAGATGTTGCAAAGAACATCTTAAAGCATACAGATGTTTTCTCTTAGTTTGTACTTTTTTTCTTTCCAGGATTAAGATTTCTGGAAGTGACATGAACAAATTTAATTAATGTGCACATTCTTTATTGTGAACCCCAAACGACTGGTATAGTGAACTCAGAGCCAAATTAAAGGGTGAGTCAGATGGGCATGTAATGAGGTGTCAATCTAAAACAGATCTTGAAACATCTCAGAAAAACAGAAGAAGATGGAGAAAATCGTGTTCAACAGGAGCCATCTCAGGGAGAGTACTGTGTGTGGTCAGAAGTGATAATTCAGTGAATTGCTTAGGCTGAGGCAATGAGACTTCCAAAAAGAATGCTCCAAAAAAAAAAAAAAAAAAAGCTGGTGATTTCTAAACTGCCCAACTGCCCTCTAAATGTGGTGGATCCAGTTAACTGAAAGAATTTTTTGCTGGGTGAAGTGTGCCAGCCTGGGACCAAAGCGGAACTGCAAGGGACGACCAAGGAGAGAGAGGCAAAGCTCTGCTCCAGTGGTCAACTTACCCCCACGAAGCCCTTTGACTTCCCGCCAAGAAAATGTACACAAATATCTAAACAAAAGTCTGTTGAATGGGGTGACAAAATATTAATCTGCGTAGCTTGCCCCCTTATCTAGGCCATCCCTTGTGGACCTCAAGTTGATACCTGAATTGAGTTTATTAACCACATGCAGTATATGTTTACTGCCTTGGAACAGTAATGGGCAAATCTTAAGACATTGTTAGAGTTTGAAGTAGAGAAAGTTTGCATAATGGTGGGGACAGGAAGAGCCTGAATCCCAGAAAGTCCCATAAAAAAGTGTAAGGTTTCAAGAGGTGTTGTTTTCTATTTATTCAAGCAATATATTTTGAGTATGAGGCATTATACCAAGTGCCATGGGGTAGAGAAGTGAGAGAGACAGTATGGACTCTCCTCCTGGTGGAGTCTGGGGGAAAGACAGCAGCAACCACATAGCGATTACATAGGTAATTACTCAGTCATAAGTACAGGAAAGGGAACAGCTATGCAGCCATAAGGACACACAATAGAATGAACAGACCGAGAAGAGTCAGGATGGTAGAGGCAGCTTTAGCAGGAGCAGAAGGTGTTTTGGTGGAACTGACGATGAAGCTGCCTTTCCTAGGCTGCACCTAAGCTCCTGAATTAGTGGGGGGGGGGTGAGAGGGGTGTGTGTGGGGGTACAGGGGTGTGTGTATGTGTTGGGAGTAGGAGAGAAGGGTAGATAGGAGCTACACTGAGGAAGCTTGTACCTGTGGCTGTTCATCTTGGTATTTAGAAAAACCATATAGTCACCTCTTAGCAAAATAGCAGAAGGAGACACACCAAATAACACAAAATATGCATAGCTTGTCCCAAACAGTCCTTGGTTCTCAGTAGGTGCTTACTAAAGATTAAGTGAGGGAAAAATTGCCCAGGTGTGGCACTATATGCCAGGCGCTGCATTAAAGTGCTTTACCTAAAATTTTTTACTTAATCTTCCCATGATAATGTCACTATCCCAACAGAAAAACGAGGAAACCCTAGTCAAGCGATTTTAAAGAACTGGCTCGAGGTCATAGAACCTAACACGAAAGCTAGATGTTTGCCATGGCTACAATTGGCGTAAGAATGCAACCAGAAAGGATCATTTTGGAAATGAGTAGAGTTTGAATTGAATTCTTATGCTGAATGTTAACTCGTCCTGTGGTATTTGATAGAATTAAAGATTTATCTGCAGATTTCGGATGAGCTTCCCATTCCTTTGATCCGAAGGCATTCAGAGTAAGCAACTACAGAAATAAATACTTGCACGAGACACTTTCAACTTCGCTTTCAGACTTTTGTTGACAAGTGACCTTCTGTTTCTCTATTATTTCTAATTTTTTTTTTTTTGCCTTAACCACAACTCTTTCTAAAGGCTTTTACATTGGTTTTTGCCCCTGTTAATTTATTTTAAATGGAATAAGCTCTGTGAAAATTTCTCTAATCAAAGAGTTCCTCTGGTTATTGTCTTGTGAGATCTACTAAGGTCTGGCCAGGGTGGTCAGGGACAGGTTGGTGTATGAGACATGCTTTTGACAAGTGAAAAGATACGCTTGACGTTTCCAGTAAGACAACGGTGCTACGTTTTTAGGGCTCTTGTTTGTCTGCAGTACAGCTTCAGAATTTATCCTCAAAGCACTCTTCGGAATTAGGAATACCAGTAAGTGGCTGGGCGTGGTGGCTCATGCCTGTAATCCCAGCACTTTGGAAGGCCAAGGCAGGAGGATTACTTGAGGCCAGGAGTTTGAGACAACCCTGGCAACAGAGTGAGACCCCCGTCTCCACAAATTGTAATAAAAAACAAAAGGAATACAGTAAGGGCTACTGGCTGCAAATAGCAGACACCAAGTCTGGTTAACTTAAGCAGAGAAAAAATTCACTAGAAGGATATCTGTGAGCTCAAAGAGTCAACATCAAGCCCAGAGAATCAGGCTTGACAAATAAACAGAAACCAAGGTGGCCAGACTTACAGCGAAAATCACAGAACAGAAAGGGTCTAATTAGACATCTCTGCTTCCGGGCACCGATGCCCGTCCTGCCACCATCACCACTCCTACAAGAGTGGATTCCAAAATATCCCTGCATCTCTGAGTCACCGGCTTCAGACTCAAAATTCCAAGTGGAATTCTGCTAGTATCTGGTGAGCCAAGCCTAAGCCACCTGCCGCTGCTCCAGCTGCTGCAGCTCAAAGAGAGTAACCATACGTGTTTCTCTGGCTTCTGGAGTGGTGGGTACAGCCAGGAGTAGCAGGGCGAGGCACAAAACTGAAGGAGGCCTTCACTCTGGGGGTCTTCAGCTGTTAAACAATGAACAACTTTCACCAAGAATACATTTTAATCTTAAAGATATTCCAATTCAGTAAAATATTTTCACATGTGAACTAAAATTTGCACACAACAAAAATATAACACCGTGCAGTTTGCAATCTGTTTCATTGTTTTAAATGTTAAACACAAATTAAAAACTCCTTGTGGTCGTACAGGATTGTAATAACTCACATTTTGTTTCTTCATCTAGGTAATTGCCGTGATATCCTTGCTATTTCACATCCATTTAAATGCAGGAATGCGTGGCGTCCCAGGGAGTGGAGACAAAATGCTCCAAGGGAGCTTGGATGATTCCCACCTGTTACTAACTTACTTTCAGCAGGAACACCTGTGGCTGAGTCCACCTGTGTCAGGGGTACTAGCAACTGCAGCAATTGATTAGAGCTTGCCGGGAAGGGGATTTTTTCACTGACACCATTTAAATTGTTGGCACTTGATGATAATAAGCAACAGACTGACCTGGAGTCGGTTTTATTACTGTTTTTAAATCCTCATCCCTTTATTGCCTGCACCTACTTGCTCCCATCACCCTGCCCTTTGTACATCCCTGTGTGGATCATTTCAGGGGAAGCTGGTAATAGGTACCGACCCAAGGATACCGCACTGGAGACACAGCAAAGGGAAGGACCCCTGATACTACCTGTCCAAAAAATCAATAAAGACAAAACAAAGTGGCTTCCTAGAGGTGTCTTAGCTCTGGCTCTTGGTTATGCCAAAGCCCAGTGTTCATGGACCAGCAGGAAGGTCATGTGCCTAGGGCTGTGTGGCCCAGTTAGCTGTCCCCGGCTCGGCCCTGGCCAGCTGCCTCAGAAATGAATGTCTTTGGCCATACTGGCAACAGAGGCGGGAGAGTCATCAGTTCAGTTCACATGCATTGCTCCTGTGAGAAAGACAAGAAAAAATACACAGTCTGCCGATGACGTGTCCTCATCTCTGAAAGATGGGGCACTGCTGATTAAAATCAGATTCCCATCCTCAACGCACATCTTCCGCTAATTAGGCACATTAGCTTTGTGTAAGGTCAGGTGTAAAATAACTTTCATTTCACTCATTTCAGAAGACAGGGCTGCTGAGGGCAAGAGGATCTGCCCCACGTAACAAGAGCTATTGTTCAGTTCTTCAGGAAGGCGTGCCCTGTGCAAGGCAGTGAGATTTTCACAGCTGGACTCACCCCCAAAAAGATGATTTTATAAATAGTGTTCTTGTTTTTCACCTTTTCAACATCATTAGAGAACACAAGATTTACCTAACCCTAACCTTAACCCCCAACCCCCAGACGAACAGACATAACGAATTCCCAGACACATAGACTTGGCAATGACTGCTTCATCCCTGAAAGGGTGCTTTGCACTAAGCGCTTCTGACACTAATGTTCATGCTTAAGCAAACACATTACGGAGACAGAAGAATGGCTCTGTCAGCCTGCCCCGGCCACGCAGCACAATGGGAGCTGCAGCTGCCCTGGGTCTCATTAAAACAGGGGCAGGGAGAAACAGTCCTGGAGACGCACCCACGTGGGGATGCTCAGATTCCCAGCCCCTTGCTTACACCTCACACGCAATCAGCATCAAACAGCCAACTTCAAGACGTTTCTAAGGAGAGAGAGAAAACTTTAGTAGTTATTGCTAATAAGCCTGAAATATTTGTGTCTCAGGATTTTCTGCCATTCTTTTTCTCTTTTGCTCTTTTCTGTGTGCATGAAAATACTCATTTGATTGTTAGAGAACTGGGTGATTTCTAGAGAAAGCTACGTTTGGGACCATTTCTTAATCTTTTCCACCTTAGCTGGTTCCATGAAGTGTCTGTGTTCACATTAGCATTTCTGTCTGGGGCTATGAATTATGCTGTCAAAAGGAGTTTCAAACTGGGTTTGTTACCTGGAAACCCACAAATATGCATGGTCTGTTTGTATAAATCTGAAAAACCTTCCTTGTCCTTAGGAAACCAGGCCATTCTGCATATTAGGCAGGGGACAGTGAATCCAGGCTTCCGTTGGTGCTCTGGGCTCTGGTTCGGGGAACAGTGCCTGGATAAATAACAGCAGAAAGAGCCCATAGTCCATTCTTGACTGGGGTGGTTGTGTCCATTCACAAGGAGGTAGACTCCTCTGGCAGGGGTGAGCATGCCATCAGACACCCCTAAAGGCAAGCTTAAGATCACGTACGTCCCATCTGCCTACAATCATAGCAGTCACTATTAAAAATCTCCTCCACATGGTGCAAAATATGCAACAAAACAGTCCAGCTGTTAAAGTATAGGCCAGAAGCAGGAGCCAAGGGCACAGCAGACACTGGGGGGATGACAGAATTCTGGGGCTCAAATCCTGGACCATCTGCACCCAGAAAGAGCCCCCCAGATCTGCTGAGAGTTGGTTCAGCCATTCTTCTCTCATCAGGTCAGACTCAAGCACTTGCATCTGACAACTTCCCCCACGTGGCGTTCTCACTCTTTTCACAGCCCACCTACCCCCCAAACCCACAGCCCAACCTGGGGAAGCCCACGGTGATTCAGGGCGATCACAGCAAACTCAGGCCCCTGGAGGCACCAGGCCCAGCAGCGTCCTCATGAAGAAGCCGCCCCTGGTGGCTTCCTGTCCACAGACACACTCCCCAGAGAGTGTTGTCAATTTCCATCACCCAAACCCCCCCGGGCCAAGCCACTGAGATTGGCTCACACAAAAGGGAGGGGAAGAAAGACAGCGGATGTTGACAGGGCCAGCTGCGCGAGCATTATTTCTTTGCTTCTGGTGCTGGGCAGATGTGCTACTGCCATAGCCCCTGCTACTCATTTCCTATGACTCTCCTGGTAGCTTGATTCTACCTTGTTCAAGGTGTCTCCTCCTGTGGCCCCCGGTCCACTTACAGGAGCATCATCTAGGGTGCATGTTTAAATTGCAGATTCAGAATCTCTGGGTGGGAGACCCACACATCTGTTCTTTTAATGCTTGTCTCAGATGATTCTCATACACATAAAAATCTGAGAGCCCCTGGAGTTTTTGGTTGCTGGTCCTATGTATATATATTTTATTTTATTTGGACCTCAAGAGAACGGAATAGAGTCAACCAGTGCGTGCACCGCTGTCATCAGTAGGATTTGGTGATCCATCCATGTTGCTATATGTAAATCTCCTTTACTACTGCTGGCTTGACTAGTGGCCAGTCTTATTTATGTTTACTTTTAACTACAACATTGTCTTATGAACAAACACCAGGTTGTTTCTAAGTCCTTGCGCGCTCTCTCTCTCTCTCTCTCTCACTCGTGCGTGCGCGCACACACACACATACACACACATACACACGCTGTGATGAACACCCTTTCCGTGTATTCTTATTATCTGCACCTTAACATTTCCTTGGGCACGTACTCAGGGCCAAGACTGGGTCCTGGATCTCTCCAGGGACTGACACATTGCTCTGCAGAATGTCTTCACCCGTTTCTACCCCACTAACAGTGTGTCTTGCTGTACTTGATATTATCTAACTTTCTGTAAAGTGATATCTCGTTGATGTTTTCATTTGCATCTCTCTGATTGCTAGTAATGTTGAAGATCTCTTCATATACTTATTGGCCATGCAGGGGTTTCCCCTTAAATATTTTGCCTATTTTCCTGTTGTTTTCCCTGCCTTTTTCTTACTGTTTTGCAGATTTCCTAGATCTAGATCCTTTGGTTTGGGATGTTAAGAACATCTTCTTCCAGTCCATCACCTACCAGTTGACCTTGTCTGTGGTATTTTTTGTTGGAATAAACCATTAATTTTGTCTTGTAGACAAATTCATTGTTTCTTCCCCCTCCTTACGGTTTGTATTTTTGAGTTGTCTTTAAGAAATAAGTCTCCACTCAAAAGTCACAGAGACAGTCATACATATTTTTTTCCATTACTATAAAGTTTTACATTTAACATTTGGACCTTTAATCCATTTGGGGTTTCTTTTTTGATTGTTTGAGGTGCAGCTGAATGGAGTCAATTTTCCCAGCACTATCTGCTTGCTAATCTATTGTTTCCCCAGTGATTGGCAATGCCCCTTCCATCAAATACCAAGTTCCTATCTACAGCTAGGTCTATTTCTGGATTCTCTATTCTGTTCCTTTGGTCAACTTAACTTTTTTCCTTTTATTAATCACGATTTTGTGATGTGCCTTAATATCTACCAAGGCAAATCTCCTTTTTGCTTACCTTTTTAAAAATTAGCTGTTTGTGGATATTTATTCTTCTATATGAATTTTAAAATAGGTTGTTAAAGTCCCAAAAATTGGGTGTGGGCATTTTACTGGACTTGCATTGGCTCTATAGTTTAGTTTGGGAAGAACTAATATACTTAAAATGTTAAACTGTCCCACATAATCAATGTACCACTCCATTTACGCAGGTTTATGTCCATTATGGGAATTAAAATTTTCTACAAAAAATGTTTTATACATTATTATTAGATTATTTCCTAGATAATTAAGAAATTTAAATTTTCCTTTCCCAATTCCTGTGGATCTCTCCATTGCTATTTGCTTGGACTTTTCCTCCACCCCCGTCTCGTTTTCCCCTTGTGTTTTTGTAGTCTTTTGGTTTCTTCCTGGCTTCAGCCCTCACTACTCTGTGTCTTCAGTTCTGCCTCTTCATCCCATTCCCCTGACCTGCAGCTACCTGGTTCGCAGGTGTGACTATTTAGATCTTCTCTGTTCAGAGTGCTTCAGAGATGTTACCTAAAGCCATATGTGACATGTAGCCCAGGATATTAATGAGGCTTATGTCTGAGAATAGACTATAACTTATACGAGGGTAAAAATAGAACCACTGACCTGCTGACCTAGTTTTATTTAGGTCATGCAGGTGAAATTGGATTTGTTCCAAAGTGTATCAGTTAGAAAAAAAAATGTGGCTCCTGGAAATATAAAACTGAAATAGCAGTAGCCTAAATAATAAAGGCATTTATGATCTCACGTAACAGGAAGCCTGGGGGTATAGTTCCAGGGTTGGTACGACAGCTCAGTATCATTTTGGCCTTTCTTTAGTCTTTCCCTCATGGTTGCAAGATGGTTGCCATGGTTCCAAACATAACATCCTCATTTTACAAAATTTAGAAAGTGAGGGGTTGGGGAGAGAAGGCTGAAGAGAGCTTTCCTTATATTCTTTTCCTCCATCAAGGACAAAAATCTTTCCCAGAAGCCCCAAGAAGACTTTTTTTTCTAGCTAATTAGCCAGATAACATGGCATAACTACTCTGATCCATTGCTAGTGAAGGGAATGGGATTGCCATGATTTATTTAGACCAATTCATGATTTAGTCCCTGGGCTGGACATTTTGCCAACCAAACAAAATCAATATTCTGATAGCAAAGAACACACGTGGAATGGTGTTGGGTAGAAAACCAACAAAAGTTCCTGGTATGGATGGGAAGAGATTTGAAGCAAGATTATCTATGTACTTAAATTTTAGGGCCCTGAAATTTGGGGTTTCTCATTTATTTATTTAGCAGATTTTTTTTTTGAGACAGGGTCTCACTCTGTTTCCCCTGCTAGAGTGCAGTGGTGTCATCATAGCTCATCACAACCTCAAACTCCTGGGCTCAAGTGATGCGATCCTCCTGCCTCAGCCTCCCAAGTAGCTGGCACTACAGGTGTGTGCCACCAAACCCAGCTAATTTTTCTATTTTTTTGTAGAGATGGGGGTCTCATTCTTGCTCAGGCTGGTCTTGAACTCCTGACCTCAAGCGTTCCTCCCACTTTGGCCTCCCAAAGTGCTAGGATTATAGAGGTGAGCCACCACGCCCAGCCTTTATTTAGCAGTGTTGATTGAGCTAGGCACTGGGAACACAATGATGAGCAAAACTGAACAGGATCCCCACCACCATGAAGATTACACTGTTGTACAGGAGAAAACATTAAATGAATGTTCCCGCAAAAAAAATGTAAAGTTACCAATTTACTAAAGTGTTATAATGGAAAAGAACAGGGAACTAGGGAAGTGTATAATGAAAGCACCTGTCCTGAAGCAGTGATAATTCCTTCATATCCCAGTAAGGTGCTAAGAAGGTTGGTGGCCCAGCAGAAGCACAAAGTTGCCATGAAAGGGGAGGGGGTCTATGCGGAACTAGAGGCAAGTGGCTGCAGCTTTGGAATCCAGTGCACTGAGCCCAAACAGCCAGATGGGACCAAATGCACATCCTGCTTCCCAGCAGTAGGGGCAAACTGTCCAGATACTCCCCAGCAGAGATGAGAAAGGCTCCAGGGGACATGGGATGGGTTTAAGGGCCCCGTCTCTCCTCCACTGCTGCAAGGTCATGGCTGATAGACCTTTTCTTATACACCCGGAGAGCATCTTTGAGGAAAGAAGCAAAGGTCATCTTCAAGGCTTAACATTTCTCTCCAAAGAACTTACATCCCTAAAGAAATAGTCAAGGTATTACATTAGTTTGAAATGGGTGGACTGGACAAAAATTAAGGTTCTTTCCACATTACTCAGTAGATGGAGGAAAACCAGAGCAGATAACTAAAAATTAAATATATTTTCGTTGCAACTGAATGTTGTGTGAGTATATTTGACTTCCTCAAAATAACCTTACAAGGAAAGTGCTATTATTGATTCTGCACAAAGATAAACTTAGGCACATTAAAATTTTAAAGAGTCTGTTTGAGCAGACAGCGACTCACAAATTGGGCAGCTCCAGGCTGCCAGCAGTTTGGGGCTTCACCGAAGGGGCTCAAAGGGAAGGTATTTTTATAGGGTGAATGCAGAAGCAAGGCAAAGAAAATATTTGGTTAAAATGAGGCAATAGCCTTATTCAGATCATTCCAGTGAATAGTCCCCAGTTAGAGGTCAGTTGGCAGTTTCTGCTTGGTTGAACTAGTTTCATTTTACCTTTATGCTGAGTTGGGTTTCAGTTTGCTTATATAGGAACCCAAGGTGCTGGAGCCGCCTCAGCTTAATGGTCTCCAATTAATTATTTTAACAACTCTATTTTATAGACAAGGAAATTGAGGCTCCAATGAGATAAGTAACTTATCCAAGGTCACAAAGTTTACAAGTGGCTGATCTTGAATTTGAACCCAATGTGACTTTAAAACCTCCATGTTTTTAACCACTGCAAGATATTACTTTATACGGTGATATATGCAATAAGTACAGATATACTTTCAGGATTATGTGAAGGAGGAAAAGATGATTTCTAGAAGGAGAGGACCAAAGAAAGCTTCCTGGAAGAGGTAGCCCATCTTTTCATCAATGTTGTTCATGTTTTGCTCTTCGACACATAATGGAAGTTAATTGTCAGTGCTTGTCAATTACAGCATCTGGATCACCTGTTTCTTTCTACTGTCTTCTTTCCCTTGTTTTTTCAATTATGTGAACCTGTATTTTGGGGTGCCTAGTAAATTTTAATTGCATGCCAGACCTTATCTATACAAAGTTATAGAGACTTCAGTTGTGAAGACTTCAGATATCTTCTCTCAGAGAAGGTAGCCCTTCCCTCCTGCTGTACAGACAGCATGGTGGCTGATCACGTTAATCCAATTAGTGATCTGCTGAATCAAGGTTAAATTACAGCTCTTGTAAATCTGTCTTCCATTGGTTCATCTCTGACCTCCTGGATTTTCAACAAAGGTCCTATTGTATTCTGCGAGACCCCTCCCCCAGCCAGTACTAAACTCTAATCTTAGTCTCACAAGACGGCTGAAAAACTGCACTCTGCTTTTCAGAGACAAGTTTTCCACTTGCATTTAAAACCCCCTGCTCTGAAGAACTGTGGTGTTTAGCTGAAGTCCTCAGGTGAAAACAGGCTGCATTTCTTGAGGCTCTCTCAAGTCTTCCACCAAAGCGTTTCTCCCCCTCACGAGTGGTCCTCTGCCAGACTTGGCACTGAGTCTTGCACTGAGATTCTCAGCCTCCTGCAAAGGCTCTGTGGGTAAAGGTGGCTGCAGACGCCAGCTCACTCTTCTCAAGTTCCTCCCTCTGCGGTGCCGTAGCCCTTCTAGTTTTCCTTGCCTCGGCAGCTCTGAGCTTCCTTCAGACAGATAATTTCTGTGTTTTATTTGGCTTTTCTAATTATTCTATTTGGGGGTCCTGGTCTGCTGAGAGCAAATCCATCCATCCAGAAGAGGAAGCAACTGAGATCGGAAGGGTGGATGGACTTGCATATGGCAAGTGACCTGTTCTAAAGAGCAGCAGTGATGTCCCTGTCACCAGATCCAATGGGTTTTTTTCCTTATTCTCAGCCTGGATGACCTTTCTGTATGATTTGGCTTCAGACTCTCCATTCGTCATCTACTTTTCTTACAGTCCTCCTTCAGTTTCCCCTCCACTTCCTCCTTCACGCTCTGTGGGTGTAACACAGGACTCAGCCTCCATCCCTCGGCCACACATTCCCCCTTGTGAATCTGCACTGCTGGCTTTCAGCAGCCACCTCCGTGTGGACAATCCTGGCTCCCAGGCCAAGAGTCAAGACACTCCAGTCTCACGCTGACAGCCAGTTATGTTTGCTCACCTGGATGGCAGCAATTTGCAATCTCTTCCTGAAGACAAAGAAGAGGCACAAATGATCCTACAAGTGGGGATGATATCTTCCTGGGAAAGCGGAAATGCTGATGCTAAGAATGTGAGAGAGGCTTAGAGGTGGCACTGGCCTGCAGGGCACTGCGTTTTAAAGCAAAGAAGAGAGAGAAGTAAGGGGAAGAAAATTATGAAAATGTGATTCTCCAGTGATTGTGAGAGACTTACATATAATCATCATAGGAAGTGTAAAGATTTTGAAGAAAATTGTTAAAGGGGAAAAGTTTTATAATAAATTATAACATGTGAATACTTTAAAATAGAGATATTATAAAGATAGTATTTCAAATGAGTAGGGAAAAGAAAGATTATTTAGTAAATAGTGTTCGGGTTAATTGGTTAGCCATTTGGAAAAAATAAAATTTTATCCAAACCTAAAACTTTAAACCAAGATAAATCAAATATAGTAAAAAATAGACCATAGATGTGTAAAGAGGAAGTCATAGGATATATAGTTTTTTACAATCTTAGATCAGGAAAATCCTACTGAAAACACAGAAGACATAAAATAAAAGGATTTTTAAAATACCAACAGGAAAGTTAAAGGACAAAAAACAAACTGGGGAAAACGCGCAACTAAAATCACAGATAAATCGCTAATTATCCTACTGGATATAGAACTCTTACAAATCCATAAGAAAAAGACAAATAATATACTAGGCAAAAAGGACTAAGGGTATGAACGGTTACAGGACAGAAATACAAATTATCCTTAAATATATGAATAGATTTTTAATCTCACTCATAATACGAGAAATACAAATTAAAAATATACTGAGATACCGTGTTCACCTACCATATTAATAAAGGTTGGAAAAAAAGGTCGCTAACACACTATATTAGTAAGGAGTGAGGAAACAGGTACTTTCTTCATTACTGAGAGGGCTTTTAGCAAGTTCTGTTAAAATTATAAATGCTCATATCCTTGTAGCCAGCATTTCCCATTCTAGGACATTATTCTTGATATAAATTTGCTGATATGTAAAGTCATATATTAATTGCAGCATTGTTTGTGACAGCAAAATTTGGAACAACATAAATTTCCATCTACAGAGGAATTGGTTTATTCAGGTGTGTTTTATTCATACGATAGAGTATAATGCAGTTGTAACAAAGAATAAGGTAGCTCTTTATGCAGAGCATTCTGAAGATGTATTGTTAAGTAAAAATATCAAGATGCAGAACAGTGTGTGTACTATGCTACCCTTCCTGTAAAAAGATTATCTGTGTATACGTATACATTTTAATACGTCTAAAATAACTCTGGATGAGCATATAAGAAACTAGAACTTGGTTTTCCCTAAAATGGGGAACTCGGTCATTGAGAACAATGGGTGTGTGTGTGTAGGGAGATTTCCCATGATATATCTTTTTGTACATCTGAATTTTAAACCATATGACTAGATTTTCTAATAGAATAAATTAAACTACAAAACATCTTTAGGAAACTAAACATATTTTTAAAACTTCAGTGCCCTCAAATGGAAGGCTGTTTGCTAGAGAATGGATTTCACGACGTGAAAAAGATAAGAGAGAACTCGAATGGCTTTTAAAGAACATAGTTTGAGAGTTTTCCCAATAGAGAAAAGAAAACACAAACACATGCATAGCCCTGCTCAGATTATCAGTGTTCCTGCCCCCTTCCCTGCCGTGCCTTGGCTATAAAAAGCTTTTCTCCTTTCCTTCACTCACAGAGCCGTACATTTCCTGCCTCTCAGCTGTCTGTGCTTGCTGATGTCTGACCTAAACGACCTTTACAGAGCCAACCAGGGGGAAAGTAACACTACTGAGAAATGTCTGAAACTTCCCTTCGAAAGCTCAATGCTGCACGGAAGCTGCTGCTTCTGAATGCACGTGCGTACTTACGTGTTCGCTATTTAGTGTGTCTGTGCTGTTTCCTTTTTATGAGTTTTCTGAGGACTCACTCGGTGAACATCAAAGGGCTCCTGTACATTCAACTCCTTTCTCAAATTGGTGCTTATTTTCCCCAAAGTTGTTAGATTCTGGAAATCTAGAACAAAGAGGATCTTCCTTTTATTAATTCTGCTTTTGCTGTCTTTGATAAACCCTCACCATGGCCATCTTCATCCAGCATGGTTTTAGGGGTCTATACCTTTGTTCTAGTCTCAGCTCACCGCTAGATAGCTTTGGGTCTGGTCTTGGTTCTAGTCTCAGTTCTCTATTGCTAGATATGTTAACATTAAACAAGTCAATTCAGATTTCTAGTACTCTTCTGTAAAGCTCCCTAATTGGAATAGAAAGTCTTTAGGTTTTTCCCTGAAACTCTAGAATCCAGGAAGAAATTCTATCCTTTACCATACCACTAAAGTAAATAAATTGACTTTTTTCTTTCTACTAAAAGTGGTAGCCATTATTCTTTTGATAAAAGCTGAGGAGCCTATGGAATAAGAACTTTCAATCTGCATAAAGTAATTGTTCTAAAATATTAACATACATGTCTACAGGACTTCAGAAAACCACAAAAAGGCAAGTAACAGAAAAGATCAAGTATCTGTAAAAATTTAGAGTATGGTTGAAAGGTGGCCTCATTGATCAGGTAGCTAACAGAGGAAAATAAACTATCAAACAGAAAGTTAGAGAAATAAACTCATACCACATAATTGCCCCTTTGAAGAGAAAACTCACAGCACAACTGCCCTTTGTTTTGTTTCATTAAACACCTGGGGCTCAACATCTTCAAGCCTAACTTGTTATCTCTAAGAGTTTCCTTTTCACAGCTTTGAAGAGCCCTAAGCAGACAACAGGGGTGCAAACTCCCCACTCCAGCTCTTTGCCTCAGTTCCTGCCAAAACCAGATTCCAAGGACGTTGATAAACTTGGCCTCACAGAGAAAAGGAAAAAAAAAAAAAAATTAGGAAGCACACTTAGCAGTTTCACAGCCATTTTTGATATTAATTGGCTGCAATCACTTTTTTCTCTTTGTCCCCAAATAAAAATCCCAAACCTCCTCTCCTCTGCACTCACACTTTCCTTTCCTTCTTTCGTGTCATGCTCTTCCGACCTTTGGGAAGTAAAATAAACTTTCTTTCTTAAAACTATTCTACTCCTGGTGTGAGAATTCTTTCTCCAACCCATGCTGTGAGCTCCTTGTGAGTCCCCATCCTAACAATGGTAAAGACGGTATTTCAAATCAATAGAATATGGACTAGTCTATTGATTTGTCCAAATGCAACTCATTAACAAGTTAGGGGAAAAAGTTACATAGCCTATCTCATGTCACACATCAAGTCAATTCCAGATGGCTTAAAAATATGTATGTAAAAAACAAAAGGTGACAGAAAAGCACAGGTAAAAAATATATAATTTTGGAATTAGGATACCTTTGTAAGTTTGATTCAATAATAGGAAACTATAGGGAAATTATTGAATATTGGCCACTTAAAACAAAACTTTCTATCTAAACTACATACTCAAAGTTACAAAAAACTGAAAAAAGAATTCACGACTTATATGACAACTAAGGGTTAATATTTTTGAATTATGAAGAACTCTTAGAAAGCAGCAAAAAGGTAAAATACAGTTAAAACATGGTCAGACAAATTTCACAAAAAAAGAAATGCAAGTGGCCAAACGAACATGAAAAATATCTCACCTCACTGGAAATTAATGAAATGCCAATTAAAATAAAAATGAAAATACCTTTTAACCTATAAAAGTAAAAAAGTTTAAAAAGAATGGTAATAACTAGTATTGAAGAGGGTGTGAGATAATAGATATTTTCATACACTTTAAAAGGAATGCAAATTGATTCAAACTTTCTGGAGGGCAATTTGGCAAACTGACAAATTTTTAAATGTGCACACTCACAATTTAAATGTTCACATCTAAGAATTTACCCTAAGGAAAAAGGAAGACAAATGCACAAAAATGCCTGTACAAGAATGTTCTTTAGTGAGTCATTTATTCCAACCAACCATTGGCAAACCTAAATATTTGTTAAAGGGGAAAAGACAGCTATGCAACAATTTAAAAAGAAGAACAGAAATGTCCTCAGCATATTAAGTGAAGCAAGAGATTATGTAATGGAATATACAGTAATATCAGGTATACAAATATTTTCTACATTTGTATTTAAAAACATCTGAACATCACATTTTAATAACTATCATCTCTGGATGTGTTGAATTATATTACTTTCTTGCTTGGGCTTATTTGTATTTTCTGAATATTCAAAAATAATGAGCATTTATTATTTTTATCAAGAGAATAAAACCATAATGCTCCTTCCAAAACTCACGAATGATCCTCAGGGATGAAAAGAAAACAATTGCAGATGAGTGATGTAAATATTTCCATGACATGGTTTTTGTTACCATGGCAAAGTGAACATAGGAGTAATGTGTAAGACTAAACATCTGTGTCTGTCAAATGTCTCGGTAAGATTTGCTTCCTCTATTGCAGATGGAAAGCTGAGCTTTCCAGCGACCCTCCCATAAAGTCGCCACTTCACCAGGTGGGTTCCAGCAATAATATTCTGAACAAGATCTGTCACGGTCTTTGGGCTCCATTTTCCATAGAGGAAAGACGTCTAAAGCAGAAGCAACCTACAGTGGTCTATCTCACTCTCTTTATCCTCCCAACCTTTATTCCCTCCCTTTCTTCCTTTACTTTTCTCTTTCTTCTTTTTCTCATCTCTCCCCTGTCCTTCTCTTTCTTCCTTTTCGCCTTCTCATTCTCTCATCAGACATTACCTGAGAGTTTTCCAGACACCAAGCATCGTGCTGGGTCCTGACAGCAACTTGGGGATCACCGTGGGAGGATGGGAACGAGGACTTTTCAAGTCAAGATGGTCCACGGATTTGGGGATTTACTTAATACAGAAATACTGGGATTGATACTGTTATTATATTAGTAGTTCAAATATTCTGAATTTATAAAATTTAAAATATCAGTAAAACATGTGCAGTACTTCTCAAAAGTACACACAGCACCCATTACAAACCTGTTTCAAAACATGAAGCAAATATGTTCTTTTATAAAGATATAAGCATTAAACACAGTATTATGCTATGACTAATTAGCAAATTAACAATATCACATTTTAAAAAGGACAAAATGCAAATTTAATTAAATTTGAAAAAACTATCAGTGAAATATCAGAATAGTAATATTATTTGATTTTTCTTAAAGACTGCAATTTTTAAAAGCAAAGTGCTTCAGTGGTATCATTGTTGAACTGCCAGTGTATTTTTATGCAAATTTTCCAGCTGTTGAAAATATTCTTTCCAACTCTGTGCTAGTAAGTGAACAGTGAGGAGATAGGATAGATTAAATTACTTCCCTTGGACTCATTCACCCTCAAATTACGTGATTTCTTCCTTCAAACCTGAGGAGTTGTGGGGATTCTCAGGAGTTGCGTAGTGTGTCGTGTGTGTAGTGTATGGTGAGAATGTGTGTGTGGGGTGCGCATGGTATATATGTGAGTGTGGGTCTGTGTGTATCTGCATGTGGTGTGGGTATCGGGTGTGTATTAATATGTGTGTGATGTGGCTGTGTGGTGTATGTGCGTATGTGTGGTACATGCTGAGGGATCTGTGTATGTGTTTGTACGTGGCGTGTGTGGTGAGTGGGTGTGGATAACCGTGTGTGGTCTACATGGACAGGTGAGACATGTGGCATGCGGCCATCTTGGATGGAATGCTGGCAGGGAATGGCCAAGTTCTCGAATCCCGGGGTCTGACTCTGAATACGGTTATTTCTCCACCTAATCTCGGCTGTGATCAAAAGGCTGAGTTTGGCGCTTGCACAAGCAGGGACAAACTGTCATGAGACCAGTAATACTAGCTTGGTAGGCCCAGGACTGACAGAGTGTCGGTCTCCGAGTCACGCCTGCAGCTGCAGAAGAGGGCCGGACACTTGCCTGACCAGAGAGAGGCCTGCAGGAGACTCTGGGCAGCCCAAGGGACGCCGGCGAAGCTGGAAGGTGCCTCCGAGTACCCAGACCGGCGCTCGGCAACCTGAAGACTTTACATTTTAGTAGGTAGTAAAATCAATTTGCTTGATTTCAAAGAGCTTTTTTGAAAAATGGAGTGGAATAGAATAGAAATAGAAATAAATAGAAATAGGAATAGAATAGAATGAAAACAGTGTACATGGTACTAGTAAGAATAAGTTCTTGAAACTTTTAAGTGTGTGTATGTGTGTGTGTGTTGTGTTCTGACAGGAGATGAATTTGTTATTATTAGTTGTGGTCACTGCACATTTTTATTTTACAGGGAGACAACAGAGGGTACCTGAGGTAAAGTGATCTGCCTTCTAAGGTCGCAGCGAATTAGTGACAGGAACAATCTTTCCATTACAGCACATGCGCTAAGAGCCAATGGTGAGTCACCAAAAAAAAGACCAGAATAATGACTTCTGTCTTCCCTTAGTGGAAAATAGCACTGTTAGTCTTTCTTTAAAAAAAAAAAAATTATTGCTGCTCAAAATATTCAAACTTCCTGCAATTTCCAAAGGAGAGAATTGGACAAGTTGACTGATATTTAAAGTCTCCTTCGATTTTGAAAATTCTAGAGTTCTATGACTTTAAGGAGGTGAGAGAGAAAGAGAATGTAGGTGATTCAGTTGCGGTCTGTGGGAAAAACCATTTTTATCTAGAAACAGTGAACATGAGTTCAAGGCTTCCTCTGTCACTGTGGACTCTGGGGCAAATCACTGGGCGGCTTCGTACTGTTACGACGCTCTGTGTAACAGCTACTTTGTGGGAGTCCTGTGTGATCGTGTGTATGATCTTGGGAAGGCACAAGAGCGATGTCCCGCAAAACCTGGTCTGGTCTCTGCATCCCATTTGCAGCCAGTCTTTGCAGGGCCAGGTATGGACACCTAAGGCCAACCTGGGCAGCCTTCATTTACCTACACAGGGGGACTTAATGTGCTTCTTACTCAGGTGAGAATTACATTGATCAATTATTATGTACTTAAGGATTGTAAGTACATAATAGGTTATAAACATGCAATGATAGGATTCTCCTAGGAACATTAAAATCAACAAAAAACCTTGGATGGGGTAGAATATTCTTTCCTGACTTTGTCAGCCACTGGCCTGCCCACATAATGTCCCCTGTAGCCAGAACTCCTCTACCCATCTCTCCAGTCTATATCTTGACCACTGTCCCCATCAGTCTGGGTCCAGACACACTGGCCTTCTCTGAGGTCTTCAGACATTATATTCTTCCTCTTTGCCTTTGCACATGCTGTTCCTCAGCCCAGAGAGCTCTTCCCTCCTCCTCTAAATACACTTACTCAAACTTCAAATTTCAGCTAAATTGTTACTTTGTAGAGGCCAAGTTCCAGGCCCCATGGTAAGCTTCCATAGCACCACGAACCTTGCCTTGAGGAGTTCTAGTTATAATTTTACATCCATTTGTGGATGGCTTGATTTATGTTCATCTCATCAATTAGACAATAAGCCCCATGAGGGCAGAGAGATTTTCTGTCTTTACCTCCTGCTGTGTCCCCAGCACCAAGGCCAGTGTCTAGCACACAGTTCAGTGCTCAGAAACAGTACGCTGGATAACTCAGTATATCGTTGGATCTACAGCTCATACTCAGAAGGCATGTATTTCTAATCAAGGGCTGTCCACTTCTAATCAAGGGCTATGCATATGTCTACACAGCAGGTGCTGAATAAATGAGGCAGTTCTTGAGCAGCTTATCTGAATGTCTTTAATATGAGCAAAGATGATTCTTCCAGAAAAGGCTGGCCTTAATCTGAGCCTCTCTGTTACAGGAAGATTCTGTATTAACAATAGGTATATAAAAAAGGTATATTCTGTGTTTTTCTGAATAACTGACCATTTTAGATGCTGCAGGTTCTTCCTGCTGCTCTTTGACCCCATAGTAGCTGAGGGGAGAGGGAATGGGAGAGGCCCCCCTTCCGCATTTCGTTTCTCCCTTTCATTTCTCACCCACTATATGCAGTGGAGATTCAAAACCAGTTGGCCTTGGTCTGACAGGTACCACCCTGTTGCCTGGATTCATTGAGCATATATCTAGGAAGAAGTATTTAGGTACCTGTCTATGAAAAATTTGACAAAGAACATTTGTGTACCATTTAACACAGCACCCCTGCCTACGTTACCTGATTTTAACCCCCCAATACTATCGTGAGAAGAAGGCATTTTCCAAATTTTACACACAATGAACTCAAAGACTTTAAGTTACTCATCCAAGGACACACAGAAAGCATTTTTAAGAGCAGGACTCAAACCCAACTCTTTCAATTTCAGTGTTTCATATTAACACTGCTTCATATTAACACAGTGTTTCATATTAACACCTTTGGTAGCATGTTTGACAGGCTTCATAATACATCATAATTATTATTATAATTATATTTATATTTATAATTTAAACAAATTATAAATTTATATTTTATGGCATTTCTTATTTTTCCAAAGATGCTATGTTAATTCATGTGATACTCACAATAACTTCCTGAGGTAGGTGGGGCAACTATCCATCTCGTTTTTACAGACAGGTAAGCAAACCCCCAGTGGCTGGAGGACACATGTAATTGGTAGAATGGCTTGAGACCAGTTTCAGTTCTTTGCTGTCCATGTGACCACCTGTGGTAGGCAGAATAATGGTTCCCCAAAGATGTCCAAGTCCCAATCCCCAAAACCTGTCAATATGTTAACTAACATGGCAAAAGGACTTTGCAGATGTGACTAATTTCAGAACTTTGAGCAGATTGTCCTGAGCTATCTGGCTGGGCTCTGTGTAACCACATGTGCTCTTATGAGAGGGAGGCAGGTGGGTCAGAGTCAGAGAATGAGACGTGATGGCGGAAACAAGGGTCATAGTCAGAGAGAGAAGGATGAGAAGATGCTGCGCTGCCAGCTTTGAGGGTGGAGGAAGAGTCCACAAGCCAAAGAATGCAGGTGCCCCTAGGAGCTGCAAAAGGCAAGGAAACAGACCCTTCCTGGTAGCCTCTAGAAGGAGCAGAGCCCTGCTGACATGTTGATGCTGGGATTTCTGACTTCCAGAACTGTAAGATAAATTTGTGCTGCTTTAAGCTAGTAAGTTGTGGTCATTTGTTACAACAGCAATGGGGAATTATTAATAACATACTTCTCTAAACAACGATTGGCCTCAGCAGGTAAGGAGCAAACCGGACTACTTCTAGTGTACCCAAGTCTCCAGGGCTGGAGGAGAGGGGGCAGGTCAGGGATAGGCCTTAGGATGCTGAGAGAGGTCAGCATGCTGCAAGCCTCTACTGTCTCACAGGGAGATGTGGGCTCTGCTGTTCTTCTCACTAAAATCTTCTGTGGCCTCCCAGGATACATGGAATAAACCCCAAGTCTCTGACACAGCTGCCTCTCTGACCTCGTCCTGGCCCATCTCTCGCTCACCCACCACACTGCAGGTATACTTGCCTTTCTCCTGTTGCTGGTCTCACGGGAATCTCACGTGGCACCTTTTCATCACCTCCTGGGGGAGCATTTACTAGACCACCTCTCCAAATTGCCCCCCAATCATTCTCTACTCCTACGACTTATATTTTCTTTATAACACCTACCACCACCTGCGACTATATTGCTCCCTCGTGTTGTCTGTGCCCCTCACTGAATGTACACTCCAGGAGAACTCCCCAGCTCCCAGCTCTTCCCAAGGGCCCGAGTATGTTGGCCATTCAGTAAATATTTGCTGAATGGAGGACAGACTGGAGGCAGCCTTAAAACAGGAGAACCTGGCTTCCCCCAGCATCGTCTTGAGCCCTCCAAGAGGAGTTTCTGCTTAGACCATGAATGCTGAGGACTCTCAGATTCATTTTCCTGCAGGGTTCCTGGCTGCTTTCAGACACAGGCCCGGGTTCCTACTGAGAAAGAGAAAAGCAGCCTCTGAGAGCCTGCACCTAGCCCGGCACTCACGTCTGGGCCATGGCGTGCTCCTGCTGTACACAGATATTTCCATATGACACCAACATCGGACAGTGCCACTCCATGACAGTGATGGGGCAGAAGAAACACCAGCCCACTCCATAACCATGCCTGGACCCAGACAAAAATAAGAACATTGTCCAAACCACAAAAATGACCGAAGACGCCCCTTTCCTCCCTAATGTGAGTGACTTCTATTTCTTTACTAATTCCACCTTTAGCCTCACCTCATTCCTCCTGCCTTCTAGGTAAGAATTATTCAGATACCCAATCATGTAATTCCCTCTGCTTCCTGATAACATCCAGCTCAGAGCGATGTCCCACTTCCCTGAACCCTCCCAGCGTCACCTAACCCAAGCCCAACTCCTATAGTAAGTTCTTGCTCACATCCTCTTCCTGAGATGTCCCCGGGCTCCCCATGGCATGTGTTATCTCTCATCGAAATTGGTCAAGAAGTCCCACGTTGTGCGACTCCAGGTGACCCAGGCGGTCTCCGGCTAGGTGGCATTGACACTATGGACCGGAAGGCAGGCCCAACATTTTTTGCCATCCAAGAGGGAGAAATTTAGTTGGGCAAACTGGTCACCTAGAAAATCCTGAACTGCTTTGCCAGTGAGACAGTGATGCTGGGTGCATGCTGGGTGCGTAGACCCAGCTTGCACAGGACAGGGGCTGTGAGGCTCCTGGTGGAGCTGCTTCCTTACGGGCCTGTGGCAGGGAGGGGCCCAGCAGGTGCAGCTGTGCCTGCCTGGGCCGGCCTAAGGGATGCCCTTGCCCGAAGCAGCCTGCTCTGCACTGCTGATCTGTCCAAGTCAGTCTCCTTGACACAGGTTCAAAAGCCTCCTCCCACTTCCACTCTTGTGCCTGCCCCATTTCCCGAGCTGCTTGTGTTTCACCTCAAACTCTTCCTCCTGCCTGAACAGAGGCCCTTGCCGGGCCTCCACCCCACACCCACAGCCTGCGCCTCTGCCACAGGCCTGTGCGTCAGTGCCCGCTGGGCTCTGGCCCCGGGGCGTCCTTCCCCTTCTCAAAGCCCTGCTTGATGATTAACTCACATCTTCCCCAAAGTCTCCTCGGTTGTGCCCCCCGTTGGCTACCCAAGCTTCTAGCAGCTGCTCTCACCGTTTACCAAGGGAGCTCCGGTGCCAGTGGCAGACTGGGTTGATTTATGGGGTTTGGCTGTGGTGGGAGTGGGGCTCATGTCAAGTTCATCTCCACAGCAAGAGCCTAATCTCCCCAGGCAGAGTTTTCGCTTTTAACCACTTCCTCCCCAGCACCCAGAAACCGAGCCAGAACAGCAAGTGCCCAGCACCCCAGAGGCTCTCGTGCTCTCCGGCAAGGTCAATCAAGAAACTGTTTCCTGCTGGGTTGTGGGTGATACCTGCTCCTCAGGCGATCTCCTCGCCCCACCCCAGGGCAGCTGCGCCAGAGGGAGCCATTTTCAGGGATTCTAGAAGCACATCCACTATCCTGACAGGCCCAAGTTGTTTGTTCATGAGCTTCATGGCTTTGTATCCATAAAACATTGATCCTGGGATATTTTTCTCTCAAGTTCTGGACTTCTGCAAGCCACTCCACTCCAGGGCCCAGCTCAGGGCGAGAGTTAATCCCTGATGTCCTTCTCATCGACCATTTCTGGTAAACACCTGATGACTCTACCGCACAAGGTCAAAGTTACATCCAAACTTTTTTTAAGAAAATGTGGGTATTGGGATAAAGGGTGCTTGCCACCTTAAATATTAATAGAACAAAGTTAATCTAAATGCACAGATATGGGGAAAAGTCCAAGGATGTTAAGTTGAAAAAAGCAAAGATTACAAAATAATTACATATACCATGAGCTCATTTTTAGAATCCTATGTTTATATGATTTTTATGTATAGAAAGAATTAAAAGAATATTTACCAAACTGTACTGTAGCAGGAGTCATGACAGGACTTTCAGTATTTGACCTTCCTAAATTGTTCCAATTATTCACAAAGTTATATTTGTTATTTTTGTAATCAGTAAAAAATAATTTTTTAAAACACAGGGATTCGAGATAGCATCTCTTACTTGCATACCATTTAGTTATGTTTTTAATGTCTCCTACCAAAAAATACACAATTTTTCTTCACCATTTAAAACGTACTACTTAATTAAATGAGCTTTATGTATATCGTCTTTGTTTAAATTTTTGTGTCATTTTCAATTTATTCTTTTCTTTCCTTTAATATCTCAGAGCACTTCAGATTTCTCACGAGCTTCATACTGACGCCAGCCTGGGGATTTTTGAGAAGCAGGGATCATTCTAAAACCCGCAGAAAAGCAGTTCCTTGGGGAAATGGTTGAGGGGCAGCTACTCGTTGTATTCATTCCACACACATTATTGAGCACCACTGAATACCAGGCTGTGTGGTTGAAGCCAGGGTCAAACGGTTGACCAAAAGGGGGATCCCAATTTTAATGAAACACTCAGGCCATTTGGGTGCCTAGAGCCCCAGGCACGACCCAGCAGTGGAGGGTGGAGCGTAAGAACTGGGGTTAAGGAGTCAGACTGCTAAAGTTTAGATCCCAGATCCACTATCAGCCTCAGGGGCTTACGCCAGTCAGGGATTGGGTCGGATGCTCCTAACAATAGCCAGCAATACACTGGCTTAAGTAGGATAGTTTACTTTTCTTTCATTTAAACAAGCAAGTCTGGAGGTAGGCTTCCTAAGGCTGCTATAGCAAGTCATGGTCACCAGGGACCCAGGCTCCCTCTGTCCTTCCACGTCCCTCTGCCCTGCCACGGTTAGCTTGTAGCTTCCTTTCCCAAGGCCAGGAGTTGGTGCTGGGGCCTGAGCCATCTGTCTGCACGTCCGGCAAGAAGCAGGAAGAAGTGGAAAGGGAGAGCAAGGAAAACTCCACGTAAGCAGCCTGTACCCTTTGTAAGAAGTTGCTTTGGCAGTCCGACCCAATGACCTTTGCTTCCACGTTACGGGCCATCGCTGACTGCAAGGTAGACTTTTAGCTGCCTCACCAGGTAAAGTCAGGGTGCTCTTCGTAAGTAAGAAAGTGGCTTTTAGGTACTGCGTGGGCAACCAGCTGTCCCTGCCCCAGGGCAATAATATTGCCCACCTCACCAAATACTAGGGGAGTAAATAAGACTCAAATGTCGCCTCTCCTTTGAAGCCTTCCTCAAGTAAAGTTAGTCATTTTTTGCTTGGGGAATCTAATAACACATTTTTCATACCTAAATCCTAACAACTGGTTGGGGTTTATTATCATTTTACACGACTGTCACCCTCACTGGACTTCGAGGACAAGGGAAAGGCCTTATTCACCTTTGTACCAGGAGTACCGGAACTCTGTAGATGCTCAATCTTTGTTGAGTAACTGAATTTCTCTCTATTCCTTTCTTCATGTTACTTCCTGAACCATTTTACTTCCAAATCCAAATCCTCTCAGGCCCTAAGCCTTCATGTTTGAAAAGTCACCTTCAGGTTCTGAGTCTTCTCAGGCTTGAGAGAGAGTGAAAAGAGCAGATAGGACTGGCTCAAATATCTGCTTTGTCCCTTCTCTGCTGTGTGACTTTAGAAAAATTGCTTAGCCCCTCTGAACTTAAGTTTCTTTCTCTTGGAAATCGGGATAATATTGGCAACTGTGTGTGTGTGACATTAAGGACTAATTGAAGGTGTTCAGCATGTACCAGTGCTCAGTAGACATTAGCATCCTTAGTCTTATTTTCTTGTGATCATTTGCCTCCTACCCTAATGGAGCTCAGACAAGTGAAAAATAGCTCATACTTTTTGAGCTCTTCCTACATGCCAGGTCCTCTTCTTCATTTCGTCCTCACAATAACCCTGAGGTAGGTGCTACTGTAATCGTCCATTCTACAGATGAGGATACTGAGGCTCAGGAACTCACCCTGCTAGAGGAGAGAGGCAGAGCTATAGAAGTCTGGCCATAGAGTCATGCTTCTAACTGCTTTTCCTGTTGCTCTTGGCAACCTTTAGCCTCAGCATGTCCCCCATCACACCTTTCACTGTCTAGTCACTGACAATTTCTCTGGGTGTCCAGAGCCCACATCACTAGGAACAGGCCAGGAGGATGCTGGGTCAGTGTACCCACGGGGATGGTTTTCTGAGCTTACAGGTCCCCACAGAACCCTGTCAGCTGCTTACCTCCCAGAGAACATCATGCAAAGTTTAGTTTCGGAGTCTGAGAACCACTGTGACCTCAGACCAGTTGTCATTAAGTAAGAGGCACCCCTTCCTCATGAGAATCCAGGATCTGAAAAATTCAAACTTATTTAAAAAAAAATCCATGTGGGTGCGGGAGGATGTTGTAAATTACATAAAGATAATTCACTTTATAAAGTGGGTCACCCCGGGCTTCTTTTATTTAGCAATCTTTCCTTGTGCACTTAGAGTGATTTAATTTTTTAACAATTTCATTTATATGAAATTTTACAGGGATACATCTATTAAGCCAAGTGAGATACACCCATAAAATTTCACGATCTTCATACTGCAAGAAAGTTGCTGCAAACCCTGCCTGAACTGACTCTTTCCTGTGTATTTTTCTCTTCCAAATTTTCCTCTGAGGAAGAATGTTTTGGATCCTATTTATATATAGGAAGAACATCACTGAAAATCATTCAATTATCACAATAGAATGAAGTTAATTTTAGCTGTGCCGGGAACTTCCACCAGTGATTACCAACCTCTTTCGGCACTGGAAAAGTACAAAGAAAGTTTCTTTTCCTAGCATTTTAAAACTTGCAGAGATCTGGGAATCAGCAGTTAAGGGTCTGGCCATCAGCCAGGGACAGAACGCTAATGACATCATGGAACTCACAGGCCAGTGAAGGAAAAGACCGTTTAGGGAGTTGGCCTCCCAAGCGAGGCTGGCCTTGGCTGTTCCCGGACATGTCGTCCCAGTGGATTAATGAGGTGCCTTTCTGACCAGGCTGCCAGTCATGGGGCATAAAATCATTGGCAAGAACGGGCAGAAGGCAAGAGGGAGGAGGGAAAGCAGGGTGAGAGTCTATAAAGCCTTGCAGAGAAAAGTGAAACCTATACTTTCATTACATTTTGCAGAAATTTAAAACCATGCTTAATATGAAACAGAATTGATAGGATGCCAGGGACTAGAAGCTACACAAACATCACCAGCCCGAACTGAAAAAGAACGAGGAACCCAGGCATTTTTAAATTTTTATGAGTGGCCTTCTAGAGGAAACTGAAGCCTGCTGAAGTTTACATTTCAGGAAAACCTGGCCTGGTGAAGCCTGTCCTGACTCACGCTTATGAGCTGGGCTCATGCTCATTGCTGGGAAAGGGTGACATTTCCTTCTAAAGCAACTAAATGCTGAGAAGGGACCCAGGACTGCTCTGAAATCCCCGTAAGCTCTTCTACACAATCCCGCACCTACCTGCGTCTTTAAGCAGGGCCTGACCAGGGCAAGGCCGGGCAAGTGTAGGGGCGCGAGGTTGAGAAAGGCACTCACGCTCAGGGTGGTGCGTGTGCAGGGCTGGCGCCTGAGAGTGAGCACCGTCTTAAATCTGGTGCCCTGGGCATCCGCCTGGCCTCACTGTCCTCCCTGCTCTGCCTTTCCAACTCCCCATTCAGTAGCCCCCCAATTCTAAGTCAATTGGTTGCAGATAGGGGATGGGCATTTTTAAAAGCTGCACATTAGTGTAGCCAGGATGGAGAATCACTGCTTTACATGAACAAGGCTTGGTGGTAAATTGAAAGAATCCAATTGAAAGCCAAAAATTAACCTCGACTTTATCTTTTTCTAGTGTGTTTACCAGGAGGCCGGAATTCTTATCAAATTCATTGTGGTTCAGTCTGTCTGCTGTAAGTCACAAAGGGTCTTATGTAGAGTTGCCAGATAAAATAAAGGACACCGAGTTGAACTGAATTTTAGATAAACAACCCATCACACTTATCTGAAATTCAAATTTAACTGGGCATCCTGTATTTTTGTTTGCCAAATCTGGCAATCCTCGTCCCGCATAACATGTCCAAGCATGTGGACTTGATTGTGGAGGGCAGCATTTCCTGGCCTGTTTGACAGAACTGCAGCTGCAGTGCATATAATATGTACTATACCAAGAAAATATTCCATCGTCAAGTAAGTTTGGCAAACATTGGGTGAAACGAAACAAAATTAATCAGGTTTTTTGCAAAACTGCAAAACTTCTTGGAGTCTTTAATATGCAAATATGCAGCGATTCCTCAATCAAGTTGGAGACTTGTGGAATTTCCAAACTTACATAACCAGGGAGACATCTTACAGAACTAATGTTCCAGCAAACTTACTGCGGAAAACACTACTGGGAGAGCAGGGGTGGTATTGAAGGGTTTCAAACAGGCAAGTGACAAGATCAGACTAGCGACTGAGGTAGCTAATTCCACTTTTAGAGGTACCAATTTGAGAGGGACAAGACTGGAAGCACAGAGCCCAGACAGAAGGCTGTATTATTTTGAGAGGGCGGCCATAACACAGTGCCACAGACTGGGTAGCTTAAACAACAGAAATTTATTGTCTCACAATTCTGGAGGCTAGAAGTCTGAGATCAACGTGTCAGCAGGGCTGGTTTCACTCTGAGGCCTCTTTCCTAGGATTGTGCGTGGCTGTCTGTTCCCTGTCTTTACTGGGTCTTCCCTCCGTGTGCATCTGCGCCCTAATCTCCTCTCCTTGTGAGGCTATCAGTGACTGGATTAAAGCCCAGCCACATGACCTCATTTGACCTTAAGTACCTCTTTAAAGGCCTTATCTCCAAATATAGTCATATTCTGAGGTGTGGGAGATTGTCGAGAGGATATAACTCAGCCCGTAACAGAGGCTATTACAATAATCCTACTGAAAGATGATGAGGTTGTTAATTAAGGCAGTGGGAATGGGGAGAAAGGATTAATTCCTAGAAATATTAAAGAGCCAGAATTGGAAGGACAGGGAAATTGATCAGACGTGGTGAAGGAGCAAAATCAAGGCATAGTTCCTAGCGCAGAGTAGCACTCAAATTTTTTTTTCCATCTCTTTACTGTTTCCTGAGTCTAGCATAGAGTCTTTTGTGTGACACAAATTCATACTCATCATGAGTGTACAGTGCTGGATTGAATTCATTTCTGGGATAGAAGCATGAATAACACAGTTATTAAATATTTCCTATTTATTTCCCAACATGTCCACTAGTTTTTGTATTGGGATGATTGACTCATCTCCCTACACTCTTGGAAAGAGATATTGACCATTATGGGAATGCTTGGCTTCCCTGTGCCCGATTCATTCGGCTTCAGTGGGTGGAGTTCTGGCGGTTTCCAAGGAGAACAAAGGCTTGGTGAGAAGTCTCTGACTTGGAAGCAATGGCTTGGACAGACCTGGCTCCCGGGGGCTAGGGGTGGTGGTTCCCCAGCACTTTAAAAACACATTGAAGACCAGCCCTAGTCCCTGTCTTCACTCTAAGAATTTTTAGCCAGAATAGCCAATAACTTTTGGAGATGGAAATCCTAATCATATTTTGCTAGCATTAAAAAAACCACTCGGTGGTTTAGACAAATGAAAAGGTGGCCATAAGACATGTTGAGTAGCAGCCTTCAGTTCTGCAGAATCAATAAAACAAGCTAATTGCACAAGAAGAAACTTTTGGGATTGCTGGAGTTGGTACTACAGATCCACAGGTCAACATACCCTCCAAGCACCAGCCTGTGGGCTCTTTCTGGCTTCATTTGGCCTGGGTGCTGAGGATGTCAACAACTGGATGGCCGTGGTATAAAGGGGGTCTCTTGGTAATATGCTGAAAATCTGCCCAAACTACCACAAACTAGTACCCATCTTTGCTGAAGTGGGCAGAATTCTTGTTGATACAAGTCTTCTTCCAGTTAAAGGCAATAAATTCCTTTTGGTTTAATCAAAAAAAATAGTCGGGAGAACTTGGAGTCTTTTCCCTTTTGTCTCCTGAGGATTGATGCATTGCTCAGCCTTTTGGCCTCTCTAACAATTAAATAAGGATATTGGCCAAAGTGCAACCACTGCCTAAAATCCTTGTCTCTTTTGAGTCTTTAATCTCATCTGGCTTCTTCCTCTCAGCCTACACTAGAAGTCTACCTATTTCAAAGATTTTTGCTTGACTGGGCATCTCATAGCACTTAGTATTCTGCCTTGTTGGAGAGCTGGAGGTTTGCCTGAACTCCCTATTCAAGTAATAGATCCTTGAAAGGTAGGAATTCCTCTGTGACTCTCCCCGGGCACCCAGCACATACCTTGATCATGGCGGGCAGCACGGAACACGTTCGGAATCTGATGCAGACGGGGCCTCTGCTCCAGCTGGACCTGGTCTTAAAAACTACTTTCTATACATACAATGCTTAAAAAGCTACTGATGTGCTTTAGAGTTGACATCTTTTCTCCTTATATCTAATTTAAATTCATCCCACAACAACTTAGGTCCATTTCATACTCCATTGATAGTACATTGTTTGCAAAAAATGTCTAAAATCATTCCTTTCCTTGTATCCATGCCTGTTTGCAATGTCGCTTTCTAACTCCTTCCATCAAAGATACTTCTGCACCCCTTGAATGTGGGCTGCTCATGGGATCTGCTTTGATCAATAAATCATAGCAGAAGGTGTTATGCCAGGCCCAAGCATAGGCCTTAAGAGGCCTTGTAAGTTTCTTAGCTGACCTTAGCTGACCTGCAGCTGAACGTGGATGCATGAAAGAGCCCAGAAGACCAGAAGAATGTATAATTGATCCACCCTAAATCGCTGATTTGCAGAATCGTGACTAAATAAATGGTTGCTCTTTTAAGCCACTATGTTTGACGGTTGTTTGTTCTGCAGCAATAATTAACTAACACACCATCCAAGACGTTCAGAAGTTTGCAGAATGTAAGAAACTCCCAGTCAATCAACGTGGCTTCTCAAATTTATGCTTTGATACAATTTTGGTGCTCCAAACTCATAGTAATAAGAGATATAATAGAAAATAATAAGGGCACAGCCAGCTCGTGGATAAATATCTCTATGAATCAGAAACCTGCTGTGTTCCAAGACTGAAAGCAGGGAGGAGTCCGTGGAAGCTTGGTCTCTATAAAGGAAGGGGAATTAAAGAGTTCCACCTGAGGCAGAGTCGGAAAGCCAATTTACCGTGTGAAGCCAAAGGTTGGTGAGCGTGGACAGCATCCCCACTTTGGCCAGCTCGTGAAAGGAGACAATTAGAAATAATTGTCAAGTATTATCACTCCAATCAGGCCTTCTCCCCTACCCATCTCCTGATTTTGCTAAAACTAAAGGTCAGTTTTCAGTCCTCATTTTACTAAGCAGAATTTGATAAAGTTGATCTTCTGAAACTTTCTTTTTTTCTGTGTGAGGATCTAACACTTTGCTGGTTCCTCCCCACCTCATCAGCTACTTTTCTCAGTTTCCTTTTTAATGATTCTTCCTCTCCTTCCCAAACTCTTAATGATGGAGAACACTTGGATTCAGTTCTTTGTCCTGTTCTATATCCATATTCACTCCTTTGGTGAATTTAACCATGCTCATGGCTTTAAATATCACCTACTTCCTAATTATTTCCAATTTAAATCTCCAGCTCAGATCTCTCTCCAAACTCCAAGCTTATAATTTTTTAAAAAAGAGCAAGATATGAAACAAATAGGCAGAAATTAAGTAATATTGTGTGATTATGAAAAGAAACAATTTGAAATCTTTATAATAAAATTATACTAATTTAAATTAAAAATTCAATAGATAGAATAAACTCTAGACTGAGAACAATTATGTAGGGAATTAATGAATTGGAAAATAGTACCAAGGCTATTTACATAGCCAAAGACAGAGATGAAAAAATATGAAAAAAGACAAGGAACAATTTGAACAGCTACAATACATGTCAAATAGGATTTCTAAAGAAGAAAGCAAGGAGAAGCATAAATTTGAAGAGAAAGTCCTTAGACAAGGAGCACTCTGGGTGCTTGAGTTGAAAAAATAAAGAAAACCCACACCTACCAGACCTGCTGAAATAAAACTGCAGGACATCACCATTAAAGAGCTGAGAAATCTCCAGGGAGGAAATATATATTATATTAATTACAAAGAAGTCACAATTGTACTGACAGCAGATTTCTCATTACAGAGTTGGAAACTCCACTAAAAGAAATACCATAGGATATTATTTACTAAGAAGAAAACTAAGCTCAAGTCATGAAATATAAGAAATAATGATAAATACAGAAATTGATGACATTTAGCTGTAAATTTAATTAATTATTGACTATAAGAACAGACCTATTGACCACATGTTTAGTAACTCTTTTTGTATTTAAAAGAGGGTAAAATTAAAGCACTACACAGCAATAATAAGATAGGAGGAAAGGAGTGTCATCCTTCAATCTCCATGAGGCATATGCAATATTAAGAGAAAGGTAGAAATTCCGAATAACTTTAGCCTTTGTTAGACAAGTTTATGACTAAGTATATAAGTTGAAAAAATTAAAAGAAAGCACTGAAATCAAATAAATTTATATTTATTAAAATATTATATATGGAAACTTTATTAATGCAGTGAAAGGCAAAAAAGAAGAAATTTACAAAGAAAAAAATTATGGTAAGGAGAAAACCCAAAATAAGAAGGCAGAATTTCAAATATATTATGATACATACAAGGGGATTATATTTATCTACTGAAAGTGATTATCAAAGTGGATTTATTTTTTAAAAAAAAATCCAGCTATGTGCTTCTTATTAGAGACAGAATTAAAACAAAATCAAAGAGAAAGCTTGAATGTAGAGGAATAAAAAGAGATGCCATGTAAATAATAATAAAAAGGAACCTGGTATAGCAATATTTACATCAGATGAAATAGAATTTAAGGCAAAAAGCACTACATAATAATAAACAAAACAATGTATCAAGACATAGCATTCATGAACTTGTATACACCTAGCAGCATAACTCTGAAAACCACAAAGCCAAAGCTGAGAGAATTATAACAAGAAATCAACAAATCTACAATCATAGTGTAGATTAGTAAGATCAAGTAAAATAAAAGTTTAGGAAGAACAGAAAAGGTTTGAACACAAACAAATCTACTAGATATATAGAAAAAAGTTCTATACCCAACATTAGATTCGAATACATATTTACATAATCTTACCTATTAAAATCACAAAGGAAACCTCAAGAGTGAAAGGATTATCATACAGACCATTGTTCTTTGATTACAGTGCAATTAAATTTGAATTTGACAATGAAAAGAAGTTAAAAACAATAATAATTACAACATATGTTTGGAAACTAGTAAAACCACCTTCTAAATAAACTCATGGGTTAAAGAGGAATTCACAAAGAAAATGATAAAATATTTAGAAGTAAATGACAATGAAAATAGCTCATATCACAACCTGTGAGAGCTGGTCCCGAAAAACAAAACATGCTGTTAAGAATATTTAGTGATAACTGACAAAATTTGAGCAAGGTCTGTAAATTAGATAGCAGTCTTATATTAAATTTCCTTATTTTGATAATTACACATTGTAGTGAGAGAATGTCTTTGTTCTTAGAAAATACATACTAAAATATTAAGGGATAAAGGCACATACTGCCTGAAACTTATTCTCAAATGGATCTGCTGATGATGAAGAGGAGGATGATGAAGATGATGATGACGATATCCAGGGAGAAATAAAACAAATGGGGCAAAATGTTATCCCAGAAATGGTGAATCTGGGTGAAGGGTATACAGGAGCTTTTTACATTATTTTTATAATTTTTTGGAAGTTTGAAATTATTTAAAAATAAAAAGTTTAAAAAAAAGCTGTAAGATGCAGCTAAAGCTGAAAGAGACTTTATTTAAAAATCTAAATAGGTCTGTCTTTTATAAGGATGAGACTTGCCAGACTTAATTTCTCTTCCAAAGGTTCTCCATTTCACTGACTGGATAAAACAAAATCTGTCGTGTGAGAAAACTGCATGTTCTGCAAATTAGCAGAGTTGAGTTGACCTTGATACCTGTTGTATATGAAAGAGCATCTCATGGTCGCCAGCACCATCCATTAGGAATTGCCTTATGGATAAACACAGGCCAGTGACTAAACACTGAAGTCACATAATTGTTTTAAATAAATGAACCAAAAAGGCAACTTGTGTCACATTCCAACTAGGTCATAAAATCATATTTAAGGAGCTTCCGTCCTGGGATTTCTCTAAGCCTATTATAATGCTTTGTTTTGACTTCTCTCTCCATGTGCTATAATTCAAAACAGAGAAACTCAATCTCCTTTAAAATGTTTCTTGAGAAATCTGCCTCTTGACTTCAGAAGAGTGCTGAAGTGTCAACACATTACTGGGAGATTGTTTCCAGACCTGCAGCATTATGTAGAAAGCCCCCTTCCCCCCATAGAGGGCAGGAGCGGAAGGACAGTGGAACACAGTGGGATACGGAGGAGGAAGAGGGAGGGTGGAGGGAGAAGTAGAGAAATGAACGAAGAGACAGAGGATCGACATGTGGTTTTGAAAAGAGCTTTAAGGATAGGTTCTGGAAAATCTACTAGCCCCTACATGTTCAGATCTCTCTGTTGCCAGATAAACCTCATGATGAATAAGGAGAAAGTTTTAGACTGGGGGCCTCAGTAGGGTCGTAGGGTGAGGAGGAGCTGCTGGAGATGGAAGAGGAGACCACAGATTCCACTTGTGTGATGCCCCTGCTTTCCCAGTAGACCATGATGGGTGGGACGGGGTAGGTCAGGTGGATTGTTCGAGGACCTTACACGTTTTGCAGCAGATTCACTATGGGGGCCTCCTCTGGAAAACCACCCTCACCAGCCCATCAAAGTCACAATCTTGGTCCGTTGTTACTTGGCAAAGACACAGCAACCTTTGTGTCAATGGCACTCACAGCATATTGACAGCCAGAAGGAGACTAGCAAGTTATGCCATTTCTAGGAGACAGCATAGTTTAAGTTTTTAATGAATATTCCAGCTCTTCGTTTTATGTCAGTCTATTTTAATTAAAATTACTTCTGAAGGCAGAACACAGGACCACTCCTAGAAGCACACATTTCGTCACTGGCAAGCAGAGAGGCTCAGGAGCCTGCGTGTGTCTGTACTCTGTCGGGAGAAGGCCATGCTACGAGGGTTCCAGCTCTGGTTTCTATTTCACCTTCCCAAACCCCTATCACCACCTTTTCCTATAGAAAACCTTTCCAGACTAGAAGGATCAAATTAAGAATTCCTACTGTCCCAAACATCAGTGTGATTACCTCTTTCTAACCACTGTACCCCCACAGTTATTAACTATGAAGGAAAAAGGAGAAAAATCCGGACTGGATAAATTAACTATCTCCTACGAGCGATGTGTGAGGGCTCTGGTGGATAAGCTCAAACTTTATAAAGATGCCCAAAATGCTAAGTGATCATCATCATCATAATCATCATAATATAATGATAATAGCAAAGCCCATTTTTACTCCTCCTGACCCACAAAGGGTTTCACTGAACACCATTTGAAAACTTCCAACTTAGAAAAATGAGGCCCAGAGAAATGGAGAGCCATGCCCCAGGCATACCAGCTAGTTGTTGACAGCCCCGTAACCACAGCCCTTTCGCCCATAGAAGCATTTACTCATTGCCTGGAAGTCACTGCCTCATGAAAAAAGAATGGCAGGGTCTGGTTTCTGCCCCCAGTAATTTTCAGAGTAAAAAAGACACTGTCAGAGTCAGTCACACACACAAAAATGGTTTTTCAAGCCCTCTAATAATTGGCAGCCAGGCTAAAACTCAGTAGAATGTATGTGCGTATACAACAGACTATGCATCCAGGAATCGGTGCTGACTTCTCCCCCATCCGCAGCATGAGGTACAGGCTACAGAGCCGGCACAAGAAAGCAAATACAAGGCAGAGATGCCGTGTGTGTATTCTTAGGAACCCATGGATGGATCCCACAATAGCACCAGCCTTCTCCACTCTGGACAAGGCTTACATTCAGCCTGCCATCATCACAAGTGCTGATTTTGGCTTGAATTTTGTTTGTTTGTTTTTTTTCTGGGGAGAATAGGGAGAAAGTAGACAAACGCTATTTCACATAATAACATGGTTATACTTTTATACTATTTTTAAACTTTGCATGGTTCACCCACGTACTGCACATTAAACATGTTTCCCAATAACTCTGTGAGAGCATAAGAGTAGTATTATCCTTTTTCTACCAACAAGGAAAGTGAGGATAGAGAGGTCAGGTGGTTTGGCTAAGGCCACTTCATCAATTGGCGACACGTGGGACGATGAGTCAGTGACTGAGGGAGAAACATGTCACATTGTTCCCGTCAGACTCTAGACTGGATTCAGCTTCTGCATTTTGGTGAACACGTCCTTAGACCCAAACAAAGGGACAGTTCTGATTTGGAAGAACAGAACAGAGAAGACATTGCAGTGGCGCATGGATCAGGAAGAAAACTGCTCAGCAAGGTGACTATAGTAAATAATGATGTATGTTTCAAAGTTGCTAAAAGAATGGATTTAAAATGTTTTCACTACAAAGAATAAGTGAAGTAATAGATATGTTAATTAGCCTGATATGATCATTCTACAATGTACACATGTATCAAAACATCGCATTGTCCTCCAAAAATATATACAATTATTTGTCAGTTGAAAATAATATAAAATATTAAAAACCACAGAAAGATGATAATGGACATCATGGAAATGCTTCTGAATTGTGTGTTCTTCAGAAATGTTCATAAATCATTTATATCCAAATATAGATTCACATTTGGCAGATAAGTTCTGACACCATAGATTTACATTAG
Organism: Avahi laniger; assembly: GCA_963575035.1. NCBI lineage: Eukaryota > Metazoa > Chordata > Mammalia > Primates > Indriidae > Avahi > Avahi laniger. The sequence continues at coordinate 99,617 of CAUYSK010099163.1, forward strand.
GAATCTCTTTGTTGGTCGAAACTACCCTTTCTTATGAAGAATTTTAAGGCCATTTATGTCACCCCTGAAGTAAGGCTTAACAAGGTTTTAAATGGAGAGTGGACGTTGAAAGGAAAGCTTCGTGGGAGTGCCAAAGTGAGCCCTGGGAATGGGAGGACTAATTTGGCAGCTGTCAGGACAGATCAGCTCACAGAGTGAGAAGTGGGTTGAAGGAGGGAGCTCTGTCTGCAAGGATGAAGCTGGGCATGTAGGTCCAATTTTTCAAGCTGCTTCTCTTTCAGGGAGCCACCCATAAAACCCCACATGCCTTGCCACCTCATCTGATGAAAGTAGAATGCTACCTCTGGCACAAGAGTCATTTCTCATTTCCATTGCATTACCAAGGCCTGAGACATCCAGGCTCAGAAGTTCGTAAATAACACAGGTTTTTCAGCAGCTTGTCTGAGCACTCCTGGAATTCCTTTAAAATGCAGAAGGATGAATAACCCTGGCTCTCATTTCTGCATAGACAGCTGAGGAAAAGCCGAGGTACAATCTGCCAATGGTGCAAAATTTGTAAAGCGAATCAAGAGAACGAGCCATTACTTTTCAGATCAAAACCTGTTGAGGATTAAGGTATCTTTCCAGCAACTCGGGGATTGTTCCTGTGCCTGTTTCAACTGTACGGTAGCTTCAGGAAATAGCAAGGTGGAGCAGCTGCAAGAAAGTGAGCATCATCTGCAGACGATGTTCACAGCTAAGGAAGAACCAAACTTGGCTAAAGATTCTTTTCAAATACGGAATCATTTCCCACTCAAAGAGAGTTTTTGACCACCCCAGAAGGTGATCCTGGGAACCTCTGAATCATAAACACGAATATCAACTCCAGTGGTTCTGGAACACAGAACACTTTCTTTTTTTGAGTGACCCATATTAGAAGCCCCTGATGACAGTGTCGAGGAGTGCATCTGCCTTGTGTTCTGGGAATTGGAGAACCACCCTTGATATGGCAGCTGGCTAGCCCATCGACCTTGGGCTAATCATTTAATTTGGGATTGGTAATTCATAGTCAAAACCGTGATTACTGGGATCTAAAAGAAGCGGAGCCTGCCTGGGCATGGGGACCCATGGGTTATAATTTTAAGGATTTATACCTTGGGTGTGGAGGCAAAGTGCTGATGGAAATAAAACAATCCAGATTCGAATGAGTGAGTTTCACCAGGGCCCCCAGACCTTCCAACAAACCCTCTGGGATTTTCAGTGGGCCTTGGAGGCATAATCAATCCACTTTGGCTCAGAGGTATAAAAGCAGAACTTGGGTAGTTTGTTAGACTATACAATGGGAGAGGTGGAAGAGACCTGAGTAATGATGTTCCTGCTCACCGCTGTCTCACCAGAGCAACCTTCTCGACACATAAATTTAATGTTCTCATCGTCTGCTTAAAATGGATTTCCAGCTGCCCCAAAATAAAAGCTAAGGTCCTCAACACTGTGTGTATTCCCCATGGAATCCAGCCCCTGCCTACCTCTATACAGCCTTGCTTTCCTCATTCCCTTTAATCCAGCCACAAGGACTTTATTCCAGTCCCTTCAATGAACTAGCTCTTTGTACCTCAAGCACTCCCTTACCCGCTTTTCTTTTTAATTTCCAATCCTCTTTCAATGCTCAGCTCAAACGTCACTTCCTCTGAGAAGCCCTCTCTGTCTTCTCCTCCCCACTTCCACTGGATCGGATAAAGCCTCTTGAAATATTCTCGCAGAACATCCTATTCTTTTCCTTCAGGGCCTTTATCACAGTTGATAATTATATACTTACTTTTACTTATTGGATTAATTCCAGTCTCTCCCACTAGATTATATGCACTGTCTGTTTCACTTTCCATTGTATCTCTAATGCCTGGCATGTAGCACACACAAATTACTGGTGAATTAATGAATGGTGTCAGTGATCCTGCAAGGATGAAGATGATGATGACAGCAGCTTTACTCTACAAATCCAGAACACTGCTCTGACTCGAACCTGCAAGCCCTCTTGGTCAGTGGTCACTGACATTCCAGCTAGCCAAACAACTGCTTTTGGAGAGGCATTAATACTTGCAAACAAACAAATGCATTCTTTTCATAAGTTTTAGTTCAGAACATTGGGGGAATTTGAGAAGAGATGAGCCCCCAACCTGTCCTGGTTTCTCTTATTAAGAATAGATGATGGTTTGAACATATCCCACCACCTGCCCCATCTCTGCTCATTGCTGGGTATTGCACAGGGAAAACGGAGGAAGTCTGTGTGGGAAGTCTGGCCTGACAGTGGGATCCAACACAAGCAGACACTTAAGAAATATGCTGACAGTGGGGTTTTGTCTCCTCAGTGCACCAGAGACAAAACCCCCTGCTTTTAAAAACAACATTTGTCTATAGCCAAGAATGTCCCAGAGTCAATAGTCCTAACCCTTTCTCAGTCTGCCTAAGAGGTCGTGGGTTTCACAGGCATGTGCCAAGAACCTGCCACAGAGAGATTACTGTCCAGGTCAACCCAGTTGACATCAGTCAAGCACCTATTGTGTATAGTAGGAGGTTGAGAGATAATAGGAGATGTAGAACATAGAAGGCATCTATCTGTGTAGACAGACAAGAATAAAGCAATTGGAGAATAATTTCAGCGTTACACAAAGAGTGGTGTGATGGTATGATACCAGGAATCCCTAACCTTTTTGACACCAGGGACCGTTTTCATGGAAGACAATTTTTCCAAGGACCGGGAAGGGGAGGGGGATGGTTTCGGGATGATTCAAGTGTATTACATTTATTGAGCATTTTATTTCTATTACTATTACATTGTAATATATAATGAAATAATTATACAACTCACCATAGGTTGGGGACCCCTGTGGTAGACTGTGGCTGAGCAGTGAATTTCCTCTGCATTAAGGATGAGATCCCTATGATCTTTCAGGAAGTCTTCCTAGAGAAGAAAAGTTTGAGCTTCTAGGAAAAAAAGTTTGGACCAAGAGAGCACAGCTATGAGTAGCCGAGCCCACAATAAGTGGCTGTTGGGAGCTGAGAGTCGTGTTAGAGGAGCTATGATTTGGGATGCCTCCAATTAACCATTTGAGGGAAGTTGTAGCATCTGTAATAAACTGCCCAACAGCTAGGTGATGGGGGTAAAGTTTTATTCTTTTCAACTGAATGTTGATATGCTATGCAGCCTCAGCGTCTCTCTGATTCTCTCACTAATCCAGGATTCCAAGTATTATAATAATCACTTTGTTCCACCGGCTGAATCTAGCCCCTCCCCCTAAATCTTGTAAAATTTTGCTTACACTTGTCTTTCCTGAATCAATTTCCATGGAAACACAAGTCCCACTGAATTTCAAGCAGCTGTGTCCACTTAGCTACTGTTCACCTAGGTAAAGATGCAAGAATAAAAGGCACAAGACATACATACCACAGCAGCAATTACTTCCCACAAGGAACCAGAGATTGGAAGTGAAACTAAAACATCTTTGACTGTAATAGCATCTCTTTTAGGCAAAGCCATTTCCACAGGGAGAATTTGCAGCTCTGAGCAAAGGAAGAACAATAAAAGATCAAGGATGACTTTCTAAGACTGCCAACAGCAGCTGACACCTTGAAGTTAGTCTGCTTTTGACCCCTTTAAAGCCAGGACAGCAACAAAGTGCCCACACTATATTTTCTACAAGCCGGCCAAGCATCTTTTTTCCTAAACCACAAAACCCTCAGCATTTGTAGGAAACAGGCAGGAAAGGACATCCAGGTAGATCAGGCCCCTGTCCCAGCAGGCATCACTGCGGTCTGTTCTCTTGAGTGGTTTTCTGCACTTTTTCATCTTTTCCCGTCTGTCCCACTCTGGAAGTCACTAGTCTGTGCTCTCCTCATCTCCCGTGGTTTCTGCACCTTCATTTCCGAAGGCAAGTGAAAATACTGCTGTACACGTGGGCAACTCCAGGGACCTATCCTTCTTCCATTTCCCCTGAAGCATTTGATAGACCTTGGGACTGCCTCCAAGGTCAGAGCAATTTGCTGAAGCTAAAGCCCAACTGGATTCTATTCAGGAGGCAGTCCCTTGTCATTTTCATCTCCAGATAGAAGACTTCTGTCTCCCCAGAAGACAAAATAACAGAAAAGAAGTAGCCCAAGGTGGGTGACTCTGCAAACAGGTGAGTGAGGTCTCCGGTTGAATGAGGGGGCGTCGGTGGGTAGTGAGTCCTGCCTGAGCATGGCCACAATCTCCTGCAAGCAGGGCTTGGAGGAATTTGGTCTACCGAATTCCTGTTGTGGTTTTCTCAGGGGGGAGAAAGGGGTGACTGGGAATCTAATGACCATTATCAGCAGATATTGGACGAGGCCTCTCAAACTTCAACATGTACATGGATCCTCTTGCAATCATGTTAAAATGCGGGTCTCCTTTCAATAGGTCTCGGACAGAGCCCGCATTTCTATCAAGCTTCTGGTGATATTGATGCTGCTGGTCCCGTTCACATTTTGAGTAGTAAGAGGTTAGGTTTCTATTTCCTGCCTTCCTACCCCCAGCTGGGCTTTGTCATTTTATCAAAACATGTGGTAGGAGTGAGGGTCCTTACTGGCTTCTGGAATTACCCATAGTTAGAGCTGTTTCTTGCAGGTACATTTCAGAGGCCCCCTCCTGTAGTTCCCATCTGCAAGGAGATGCGTGGGCAAACAAGATGCTATGCAAAAACGGCTTTGGTGCTTTCTGCCCACAGCCAGGTGGCAACTGGCTGATGTTGGAGTGGGACGGTTTATGTGACAGTGATGAGACTGTGCTGATTCCAAAATATACGGAAGAGTCTGATGGGAGCATTTTGCTGCAGCAGCTTCATCTCCCATTTTTGCCCCCCAGGCTGTGGGAAGGATGAGGAAGAAACTGTGAGAGAAGCAGCAGGCAGAGTGAGGTGCGATTTTTCACTTGCTACAGGACGTGCCAGGCCTTTTACAGATATTCACAGGACAATTTCCCTCTTGAGAGCGCCCAGGTGTGGGGGATGGTGGGGAAGATGGTTGAAGGGAGAAAAGACGAAAGAGGTGGTGCTCACCTGAGGACTAGAAGGTGGGGGAAAAGGCTTGTCTCAGCCTACAAGAAAGAGGAGGAATTGGACCAGATTGCTGATGTTAAACCAGGGGTCGGTCGGTTAAACCGGTAAATCTCTGCACTTGTTCGTAGCGTTTGGCCGCGTGTTAATTTTTTCTAGGGCGAGAGCCCCTAGATTGCAACGGACTCTCACAGGACTACAAAGGGCTAATCAGCACCATTTTCCATCAGGATCATCTGCAAGTCTCTCCCAGAGTGCATATGTGGAGCGCTAGGCTTCTAGAAGCAGCAGACATCAAGTTCAGGCCACGGGATTAGAGCGGACAGGGCAGCCACTTGGAATCATTCTCTAGCAGAGGCGGAAGGGGTTCAACCACAAACAGCCCCATTTTATGGAGGGGAAGCCGAGCTGCACTCAATTCAAGTGATTTCCCCTAAACGTAGACATTGAGCCCGGACAAAAACTCAGTCTTCCTGACACTCAGAGTGCAGGTCTGCACTGGGGAAAAGCCCCTTCGGTCTGCAGTTGCCTGGAAAGAACAAGACATTTGCGGCCAGAGCGCCAGGAGCCCGGCTGGTTATTTCTAGCTTGCTGAATGTCAAAAATCCAGGCCGCTTCTCACAGCAGCCTCCACTTGTCAGATCAAATCAAGGCATCAGCGTGTCAAGCTGGGGACTCGGCTGCCCCCGGCACCGCCTCGCGGCGCACGCCCAGTCCCGCCCGCCCCTGTGCACCTGACTCTGTCCCCCTCTCCAGCCCGAGCTCCGCCCACGCGCCCCGAGGTGGCCCCTGAGCGCAATCTGCGGCCGTCGCCCCCCTGTGCGGCTGCCTAGGTTTTGTCACAGTGTTGGCACCAGCTCTGCGGCCCTCCTTGGCCGCGTGTGAGCACGAGAGCTGGTCTCCCACGCCAGCCTCTGACCTCAGTGACGGATTGGGCATGACGTGCTGGCTTCTCTTTGGTCTTTCTTGGAATCTCCCACCTTCACGTGCTTTTTTCCTTCTTAACACAACCCAATCCCCAATTCCTCCCTAGATTCCAAATCAATGGGCTTGTGTCTCTGCAGAATCAACCCAGTTTTACAAGAACAAAAGCGAACTTCGGTCCTCTTGTCCCAGCTTCCTTTGTTCATTCAACAAATATTGGAGCACTTACTGGCTAGGCCTTGGGCACAATGGACTGATCTCGACCCTCAGGGAGCTGACCCTGGAGGAAGAGAAGCTGATATTTTTAGATAGTAATTTGATGATTGCATAGGAGTTTTTAGTTGAGAGGGCGGGCGTGGGGCAGGGAATGAGCATTGCAGGGAGAGGGTGGCGGGAGAGAACGCGGCAGGTTGTGTGACGTGGGAGAAGGGTGGCTGGAGCACACAGAGATGAGCGCAGGTATCGCGTGATGGACTGAGGAGGAAGCAGGAAGGAACTCCAGAGCCAGAGAAAGAAGTGTAGACTTTATCCTGGGGACAGTGCAGGGCTTTGGAGGGTTTAAACAGGGAAGTGACCAATCGTATTTGCTTTCTTAGGTGGGACTGGAGACAGAACTCCTGTAAATCCCAACACAGGGGCAGCCCCAACATTAAACATAGTAGCAATTCAAGGGCAGGGGCCATGTTCTTCCTCTTGGCTCAAATTACCCAGTTTTCTTGTCACCCCCTCCCCCACCCTACTGCGTTACTGCTATTCCTGGGCCCTCTGCCACTGGTTTGGCCTTCTGCATTCACTGGCCCTTGCCTAACCCTTAGGTAAGATGCTAGGTTGCCTACGCTCCCAGCCCCGCCCCCCACCTCCCACCCCTACCCCCATTTTCAATCATTCATTTGCTCCACTCAGTAAAGATTTATTAAGCGGTTGCTGTGCGCCGGGTGTTCAGTTAGTCACTGGGGGATACAGAATGGAAGATTCACATGTTTCCTGATCTCAAAGTGCTTAGAATTTTTCCAGTGGTTCCCAGACTTGCCCATGCATCAGAATCATCTGTAAAGTTTTAAAAAATACAGCTGGCTGAGCTTTACCTCAGGCTGACTGAATCAGAATGTTGGGGGTAGGTTCCAGGAAGCCATATTATTAAAACTCTCCTCCAGGTAATTTTGCTGAGCAGTCAGAGCCTCTGATCCTTAGAGGAATGCTGAAGTGGAATTTCTCTGGTGACTTTTTCTCTGCATGGTTAATGGGGAGAACAAACCCAGACTCTGGCTCCTAGCCACAAGACAGAAATCACGAGAGAGAAAGAACAGGGACAAGTTCTGCCCAACTGAACTGTAAGCCTGGGACCTGCTCACTTGCCCTCAAAGGAGTAGAAGGAGCAATGGGCTCGGTGAATAAAAGGAAGGAGTAGAATGTATTGGGATGGCAGGGTGGGCTGTGCCTGCCTAGTGTGGAAGATGTCTCTTTTTCTACCTAAATTATATAAATTGTCCAGTTAGTAAGCAGGAGATCAGCTCTCTGGCTTGTTGAAATACTCATCCTTTCTCAGCCACTACGGTTGAATAGGGATGATTGCACTGGGCAGTTTCAAATGGTGACCATGATGAATAAAAACAGAAAATCACCAAACATGTTATACATAAACCCATAAATGTCCACCAGTTAAGTCTGAGTACTCGGGCAAACTGAAGCAAGAGGGTTTCAGAGGGGGGCAGCTCACTGTCTCCAGAAATAGCTCCCCCATATTGCCTATGACCACCCTCTGAGTGACCCCAGGAAGCAGTGGTTCTGTGGGATCATGCCTGGAATCTCATGGCCTGGAAGATGGGTCTTCGTGGAGTTTGAGAGGATTACATTTCCAGTTCCAGTTAACTTTTTGTCTCTTGATAAGGACTGTTCCCAGAATTCTGTTAAGTATTTATTTGTTGACAGCTAAATATGAACCAGCTGCTATGAAGCCTTAAACAGAAATGTATTTACAATCTACCTGGGATGATAGGACACAGTTATGTGTTGACGTAAATTGACACAAGACTTAGATATTTCCAGGCAATACTAGAAGAAATGATATTGTGGGTATTGAGGTTTATATCATGAAAGCTTATCTAAGCAGCATGTATTTGAGAGCAAAGTACTCTGATGACACATGGACATGTAAGGCACAGCCTTTGTCCTCAAGAAGTTTATAACTTGATAGAAAAGAAAGGACATATAAGTATAAAATATAATAGAAAATAGTATAGGCTGGGACATGTGAGTGATTTGGTGTCAGCTTTAGCATTAATAGGGCTTGTATAACTTTTTTCCCACAGCTCTGGACAACTTTAAGGAAGAAAGTTCTGGTCTATAGCAATTAATACATGATTATCTTCAGAAAAGGGGTAAGGACAGTGCCACTTAACAGTAATAGAGTCTCATGTGTCAATAATGTGAGCTCCTAATGGGAGTTTGTACTTCATCCTCTCAATAGCCAGAGATAGCCATGGATTAAGATGGCAGGATCCAAGAGATTTGAGCCTGGACATTTGAATGAAAAGTGATTTCCACCTGGAGAAAGTCCCTTCGTCTCTTGCAGAGGCAGGTGCCCTGATATTTGCCGGAAAGCTGGAGGAGGTGGCTCAGAAGAGGCAGGTGGGAGGGGAGAAGAGGCCACATAGTGTCTCCCTGGAAGGGGGAAGGCGTCTGGCTTCTGGTTAGAAACGTGCGTGTTATTTTTCTGGCCTGACCACAGGCAATGATAAAGGCTTTGCCTGGCAGGCTCATGACGCAAGCTGCCCTCCCCACCCCAGACCTGGGGCACAGCCAGTGTATGGCGGCGTCTGGAGGGAGCTGCGGTCATGGTCTCAGGCCCTTCTGGCTGGTCCACGCTTATCACATATTTACACTTCTGTCCCCTGAGCCTTCATTCCTAGATCTTTTTATCTGAGGCCTTGGGCAGAGGCCTCCTTGGGTGGGGCAAGGAAGGAGGAGGAAACCTTGAAGACACTTTTCCCCACTCTGATTCAGCACCCAGTACTTCCACCCCACGCCCGCTTCCCTCCCCCTGACCTAGACCCCAAGGTCCATAAAACTGCCAGAGCCTTTTGTTAGGGCTCCCCCACACCTCCACTGAGCCAGCTGACCCTGGACCCCTGTGCATTCCATGGCAGAGAGTGGAACGGGGCAGTTGGTGCTTTCTCTGTTTTCAGACACTTGCTTAGAACATTGCAGGAAGCGATGAGAGGCTTAACTCTTTCGTTTTGGACTTGTTGCCTTAATTGGCTTCCCTGACACCTGGAAGCTCAGCTCTCCCTCTCCCAGTTCAGCTGAGGTCCTGACAGAGGGACTCTGCCTTCAACCTGCTGGGGGCAAACACTCCTAGGATTGGCCTCGTTTCTGTTTGGAGGCTATGGCTTCTCCTACACGCGTTTTCATTTCATTTCTAGATTCTGACATCTCTCTTTCTTTCTCACTCTTTCTCTGTCACACACACACACAGTCACTGATCCCTGAGGACCAGGAGAAGCACAGGGTTGCCATTGGGGCTGGGAAGAGAGTCAGTAAGAAGGAGAAGAATAAGGAGGCAAGTGCTGGCTGGACCAGACTTACGGACGTGAGAACTACCCAAGCTCAGAGACCCAGTTCTTCCCATCTGCTTTACAGAGGAGGAACCAACAGTCACCCAACTAGAACCCAGGTCCTGACCCTGGGGTTCAAGCTCTGATCATTACCAGGCTGCCTCCTGGAATCTTCTTTCTACTTTCCTGAGACAGTTTCTATACAGAGCTGTGCCCCTAGGTGCCTGGGAGTGCACGAAGCCCTTGCGAGTCAGTGCGGTCCGGGAGCCTGCAGCCTACCTGGGGGCAGAGAGGGCAGCGGGGGGCCCAGACTTCAGCATGCATTAGAATCTCCTGGGGGGCAGGTTAAAACACAGATTTGCTGTCCCCTCAGAGTTTTTGATTCAGTAGGCCTGGGTGGGGTCTGAGAATTTGTAGTTCTGACAACTTCCCAGGTGTGGCTGATGAGAACCACTGGACTAGACTATAAACACCCAAAAAGCAATAGAGAGAGAAGGAATGCAAACTGAGCAAAGGCAGGTGGAAAGAAGGACAGAGGTGAGGATAACATGGTTTATTAGGGCAGAAAATGAACTCCAGGGGCTGGTCCCTGGGAGCTTCTCCTCTTCCCTCTACCTTCATCTACTCTGACCGCCAGCTTATCTAGAAGTTTCATAGTAGCATATAAATACCCCTCTGCTGGGGGCTCTGGCCAACAGGTGAAGCCCAAACCATCACTTGTAGGTGGTTCCTTAGAGCTGGTTCCTCTCCCAACACCTTCCTCTTGGCTTCCCTGTTCAGATCGCTGTGGGCTGCATAGCTGCCTGCCTTCCATGGGACCTGGGGGCTTCTGGCCTAAAGGCCTTGAGGACAGAGAGTCTTGGAGGGTGGTTGTAGTCATTTCACCCACTTCTATCTTGCTTCCTCCATGTACTCATTCAGGCCCTGGAAGGCCAAGGACAGGGACACCCAGAGAGAGCTAAGAGGGGTGGCGGTGTATTACAACAGGAGGGGGGCGGGGTAAAAATGCCAAGTTCACATTCATTGATTCAGCTCATCTTTCAAGACGCTGGTTCTCCTGAGTCATCCATGAGCATGGACTTGCTTTTACAGTCATTAGGGCTGTATGTGGGTCACTGAGGTCTAAACTTGTATTTAAATGTAACAGCATAGAGGTGAGTCAGACATACACACAGAAAAAGAGAGAACAAGAGAGAGAAGAAAGAAATTTAGCTCTCTCAAGTGAGGGTGAAAACCCAGGAGCTAATCTGAAATGACCCATCGCTCCAAATCCACTTACTATTTAACTGGCTCCATGTGGCTATGGGGAAATTGAGGCACATATGCTATGTCCACTAGCCCAAAGCTGCTCCAGGGATAGCAGTAACCTTGGAAGGAGGCCAGAGAATGGCCAATGAAGAGGCAGAAAGCAGCAACTCTTACTAGGGTGGAGGCAGCTGGAGCTATGGCCCCACAGCCTTTTCCCAAGACTTTCCAGCTGCTTAGTGACCCACGGAGCCACCCCTTGACCTTAAGTACCAATGACCCCCATGCACAAATAGCAGCCTGATCACAGAGTCAACCAACAACTTTCTGAGAGCTTCTCAGACCCTGGCTGGCTTTGCAGGTAAGAAATTGACATCACGTTAAAGCAAATGCAAATTGTGCCATTCAGTGTATAGAGAGTTCTACTTAGTTTTAATTTTGTGGACTCCAGACAAGAGACTTAGAAACTGTGCATGATTTTTTATATGAAAAGCCTGAGTCTATAGTATTCTATGCTGTGTGTACTAAAAAAAAAAAAAAAAAGCCTGAGTCTGGGGCCTAAAGGTCTCTGATCTCATCCCTGTCCTCCACCCTGGGGATGGGTGGGATAGAGAATCTGTGGCCCCCCGCCCCCATCCCCTGCAGTCCCTCCCAGGAGAGCTCGTATGTGGCTAGTGGTATTTCTCTCCCCAGAGAAGAGGTGGGTGAGACCCTGGACATACTTCCTGAAGCCACAAGGAAAGAGAAGGCTGCTGATTCACCACCAGCTGCTTCCTGGAATTGCAGCGCCAGGCTGGCAGCTGAACGGTATTTTTCCAAGGTGATCCAGACCTGTTACAACATTCCCGTCAGACCTTCCTGTAAGTCAAACCAGAAAACTACCCAAACCACACATTCCCGAGCAGTCAGACACAAGATTCCAGACACGATGTTTCCAACATGCCTTATATCCCGCTTAGAACCTGGGTCCAGCCATCCCCCCGGCTCTGCACTTCCTTAGCCATGGCCGTGCGTTTGTCTGGCTGGCCACAGAATCATGTGGAAGCCGACACGTGGCTCCAAGTCAGCTGGGAAGTACAGGCCTGACCTGACTTCCCTGATGCGATGGTCAGCTGAGGAAGGTGTGGAGCCTTGAGCTTGCTTTGTCCCTGCATGTCACAAAGACACTTCCTCTGGTCCTGCCCAGCTCTCTAGCTGATCAGAGATGGAAAGCTACCATGTCCCATGCTGAGTCAGTCTTGGCTGGTTTTTTTCCCCGCCAGAAGGCTCTGGTTTGGGAGTGCCCCTGCTTGCCCCTCGCATTTGGTTCTCTCCCTCACATTCCAGAGACATGAAGGAGATCCCATCTCTGCTGCCTTTGAAATGTAGTGGCTTTCACGTGGCATGGACATTCTAATGGGCGGCAGTGCCCTGGGGATGTGCAGAGAGGGGTGAGGAGACATTCAGGATTTTTCATGTTCTGCCTCTGAGATGGCTTATGACGGGAAACACAAAAAAATAACAACCCTCGGCTCCACTTTCCTCATCACTTCTGGCAAGTGGGAAGCTAATGAGGGTGCGGGTGTCTGGGGAATAAAACAGATGGAGCTAAGAAGTAGCTGTGCTTAGAAGCAGTGACTAGATCTCACCCTCCTCTGGAAGGACCTGCAAAGAGACTTCTTCCCTCCTTCCCTGACTGATGGCTTATGGTACCTTTAGTTGGGGACATGCCGACCACTCTTAACCCACTCGTAAACCGAATTCTTTCTTTAGTTTAAATATTCTTCAGCTACACATAACTACAATTTGTATTGAGAATTAAGAGTTTACAACTCTTTTTGTAACCTCAGCACAATCTTAGGAGTTGAGTACTATTATTGCCATTTAATAGATGAAGAGACAAAAGATCAGGTGGGCTTAACAGCCAGCCCAGGAGGAATGCATAATCAAGTTTCAAATCCACATCTCCTGACTCCAAAGTCCATTTTCTTCAGAATCCACAGTCTATACTCAGCAAATGCTGCTGACAGGCTCTTGGAAATGAGGAGACAGCTCTGAGCCTGAGGAAGTAAGCTGCTAGAATCCCAGTTAGGGTCCTAACATTCTGAGATGATAGAGACCAGAGAAGTTTGCTGTGTCTGTGGCTCTGTTGCAGGGTTTGTCTACAATAAGTTCATGGTGCTCCTGCCAGGGCTTAGCCCACTGCTATAACAGGAGGTGCAGAACGAACAGGGCCTTCAGTAAGGACTGTTGGCCATGTCTTACCCTCTGGGGTAAGTTGCAGAAGCTTTCTTAACTCTTTCCTTCTCATTCTTTATTATGGAACCATTTTTTCAAAGCTTAATCTAAGACTTCATTTCTTTTTTTCAAACAGTTGCAGGTCTTACCTCTAAGTATAACTATTTTTGATGCCTCTGGTTTTCCCCACTGAGTTCTTTACCCCAAGATTGTCCAGTAGCTAAAAATGGAGACTGAACAAACACTACTGCTTACCTGGTAAACAGTCCCCTTTTCCACCCCCTCCCACACTCCCAGAACCCTGACCTTGCTCTCCATCCTTGTCTTTAAGGGAGAATGAACCCCTCTCCAGCCCCAGGGAGCCAAGTCATAATTTATGTAAAACTTAGACTCTAAACCACTGGTTCTATATTCTGACTGCACATAGGAACCATCTGGAAAGCTTTAAAAATCCCACCAGTGTCAACAGGGTCTCCAGGGCACCCTCAGGAGCTGTGGTCTGACTCCCATGTCCCTTGTCAAGTGATTGGTGTTAGGTATGGTCATGTGACGCTAAACGGGCCAATGGGATGCAAAGCTGGGAAGCTTCTGGGAAGATTTTCCACATTAAAAATAAAAGCCATTAATTCAGGGGTGTTCTGTTTTTCTGTCTCTGGAGGTTGGTATCTACGTGTGCCCCAAGGGAAAGAGCTTAGTTTAGTAAGTGATCTGTGGACATTATCTCATTTGATACTCACACTGCCCTCTAAGGTAATGAATATTTTGATTTTCATTATTATCGCCATTTTATAGGCAAGGAAATTAAGGTTCACAGAAGCTTCATTTTCCCCCTTCCCTCAATGACAACAGCTAGTAGAGCAGAGCCAGGGGAACTTGGTTCTGCCTGGCTACAAAGACCATGATTTTCTCACTATTTCTCTATTCCCAGGGGTGTGCTGGTAAGCTGTCTAAAAATAATAATAAAAGCCCTGATTCTTAGCACTTGCCAATTTCCATGGTGTAAGTATTCCCACTACAACCAATTTTAAGCCACTACTGTGAGTTTGCCGAACGCTAACTGGGGAAGAGATGTGCGCAATTGGCTCAAACGAGCCAGTGTGAGCCAGCTCCAGCAAACCACTAGAAAATAGGGCAAGCGCACACATCCAGCCTTTGCTGCTAAAACACGTTTTCCTCCAATCCCCCAGCAGAGCTTTCTCTGAACACACACCTCTCCAGAACAGATCCTTACACTGGAGTGCTGCACTGTCCGGAAGGATGCTTAGCTCTTGTTCCTAGAAGGCAGAATATGCATGATGAGGGACAAACCAAGAGGGGTGAACTCCACAGGTTTCCTAATGCTTCCAGGATGCTAATGATGCAAACAGGAATCCCCAAGGACTATTTATCATTCTACTCGATGGCGGGCCAAGAGAGCCTTTGCCATTCGTTTGATCTTTTTGCCATCTGAGCTGCTGTGCATTTTGTACACACTTGCTGAGCCCCCTGGCAATGCTGAGCACAGATTCATGACTCTGTGGTACAGTGAAAGCAGCAGGGGCCTGGGCACGTGGCCAGGCGAAACATTACAGTGGGCCAACTCCAGGCCTGCCCCAGTGGGCCCCCTGGGGGAGGCAGCACAATGAGAGTGTGCTTGCTAAGCCCATTCCAGATTCGGCTATGCTAGCCTCTCTTGGAAGAGACCTCTCGTCCATCATCCCCACCCAGGGTTGTAGACTGAAGATGTCCAGTGATGGCAAACTCCTTCCCTCTAAAAGAAGTCTGTTACACATTTGGGGACCTTTGTGAAAAAGTTCATTTTTACACTAAAACAAATTCTGTAACCCCCCTTGCAGCCTGGTATGCTCCTAGTTCTAACCCTGGGGGCCATTTATTACCAGACTAGTCTGTCTGCACATTGCAGGCACATCAGTCTGAATAGACTAGGTCATGCTGCAGGGACAAGCAATGTCTGCTATCTCAGCAGCACTAAACAACAGTAATAAAAATATCAATTATTTCTTGCTCATTCAGATGTCCATTAAAGGTTGCCTGGGGACTCTGCTCATGTTAATCACTCAGGGACCCAGGCTGTCGGAGCCCAGCCACCATCTTTTGTCATTGCCATTCACTGGAGGAAGCTAAATTTCTCATCAGCACTGAAATGTTCTGGCCTGCAGGTATTGTACACCGTTCTGTTCTTCACTTGATGGCTAAAACTATTCATGTTGCTTCACCTGTCTGTGACAAGGCCTCAAAGTAGCTCTTACAATGAGCACAGGAGGCAGAGAGCTGGAAATATTTGGAGAGTGGTATTCGTGACCACTGCATTAGCTTTTCATCTGTTTGAAGGTGGTTTTGGTGTCTGTCTGCGTCTTCTCCCAAAGCTAACTCCCAGCTACCTCCTCACTTGCTGTGCTGTGATTCTTGCTCTCTCCATCCATCTGTTCTCTGTCCTCCAAACATGATCAAGCTTCCTCTCTCTCCATGGTGGTGTCTAGAGCTGAGTCCAGTTTTCTAAGCATAGTCTAACCACAGCAAAGCTCAGTGGAGCTCACCCTTCCCCCTCGTCCGAGACACCACATTGTAACCCTGGAGCATAAGAGAGCATTTTTATTTTTTTGGCAGCCACAGCACCCTGCTGTATATTCACTAGACTCTGAGTGCCAGGATGTGGGGACTAGGACTGTTTTGCTCATTGTTGCATCCCTATTACTTGGAAATAGGTCTGAGAAATCCTAATAAATATTTTTTTGATGAATATATTGAATTTATTTTCTTTGACTCTGTCAAATTTTCTGCTCATGCTATTGAGACCTATTATTAATACTCCCATCTTGTCTTGATATATAATTAGATTTTTTAGACCCAAGTAAAGGTTCTGTTTATTTCTTAAATTTGTTCTAGGACAGAACTGTCAAAGAATATTATCTTTGGAGTTGACAAGTGTGTGTTTGGCACCCAGCGCTGATTGTATCATTGAACAACACCTAGGTCTTAAGCACCTACAACATGCCAGGTGCCACAGATACAGTTATGAGGAAGACAACTGCCTTACTGTTGAGTTAATTTGGGTAAACAATACAGCATCTCTAGATTGGAATGGAAATTCCATGAATGCGGGGATTTTTTGGGTGTTTTTTTTTTTTTCACTTTAGTTTTTCCAGCAACCAGAACATGCCTGGAATATGGTAGGTGCTCAATAAATGCAAATGGAGTAAGTGAATGAGTGAATGATATGAAATCTCTAAGCTCGACTGTTCTTTTGTATAGAATCTCCTGAGAGGGCATGTGTAGTCTGAAAACAAAATAGCACTTTGTCCCATTGTTTCATTTTGTGTTTAGTCATGATGTTGAAGGTTTGAAATCTCAAATAAGATTAAAGGGAGATTTAAGATTTATCTATTAATCTAAGGGGAGCAGAGGTTACCGAAGGTTGCAGAACCTCTGCCAGATTGATACTAATCTATTAATCACCACACTTTGGGTACCATTGTTTCTTGACTCCAGCTTGGCCACGAGGAAATGAGGTGAGGTTTTATCACGTATGCTGAAGTTCAGCTATTCAAAAACTATCACCTATTCTTGATCAACCAGTCTAGGAACCATCAAAGAAGAAAATGAGAGTGGACGTTCAAGACTCGTTCTTTATCGAACCAAACCCCCGCACAGTCCTAGTGATCAGCGCCACTGCCAGTGCTCAGAAATTACTCCTTTAATTTTGTTCTGAAATTTTGCCTATATGCATCCGAATGCTCTATAAATCTATCTACCTTGAGCTATATAATTCATTTTATCAATGAGTATTTACCCTTTTCATCTTTAAAATCATTCTCTTTTAGAAAAACACAGAGCAGAGTTGAGGAATCCTGCTTTCTCCTGCATCCACAAGTACTGATGAGTGGCTAGAAATGGGCTTACATTTCTTATGATCTCCTTGTGCTGATTTTAAATTTAGAAAGCTTTTTCTTTTTCCATGTATGAGCAAAAATGAGAAATGTGAAAGGCAACCAGGTATGAGATATTGTCGAGTATGTGGCTTTAGGGACAAGCAATCTGTGTAAGCCTACGGGGAAACTTGGGGTTGAGAGAGCACACAGAGAGGATGTGTAGGTGTGCTAGGGCGTGCAGGTTGCACACAGATGGATTCGGAGGAAATTTGGGCGATAGAGGTTTTGTGTATGGTGGGAGTGTGTGGGCTTGGCAACTACCCATGGGAGCTCATTGACCATATCCCTCTGCTCAAGTTTAGCCAAGGGAGTAAGTACAAGGCTGGAAGAATTCGAGAGGTCATCTAGGTTATTTCTGGCACTTTCAGGTCAAACGACTACTAAACTATCCCTGGTTTCTGATTTGAAATATCTCCAAAGAAGATTTCTGTCTTACCCTCTGTAGCCTACTTGAATATTTGACCACACTTGATGCCTACATAGTCTTCACTTTGTCTAGCTTAGATTCTTCTAGCTGTGGTCCAAGCCCTTAGAAGAATGATGCCTCTGTGGAGTAAAAACTGCCTTGGTGGCATGAGAAAAGCAGCCCTGGGTAATCTGGAAAGGCTATTGCATGGGGACAGGGGTGCCGTGGCCCAATTTCCAGTATGAATATACAGGACTATGGAGACTCTTGTTTTACTAGAAACTCTCTTCCTAGATACCTGAATCTAAGAAGAAAGGCCCTTGGTTCTATTATTGGCTTCAGACTCTCAGGCATGGCAGGATTTATTAAACACCTTCAGTCCTTTCTCCTTTGAACTGGTCCACCAGTGAGTTGCATGTCCAGAAGGACACGCAACTTCTGGACAGGCACTGATGCTGGGATGTGGTCCCTGTGTTATTTGGTCAGAAGTAAATTAAAAGTATCTTCATTTTCGATCTGGCAGGACATATGAATTTCTGAAAGGATGAAGAGAAAAGCCATTTAGGAAAACCGTAAATATTTTTGGCCTCTATTTTAGGGTGAGCAGCAGTTTTAAACTTAAGACTGATCGTGTATGTCAATCAGAGCAGGATGGACTCAAAACCTTCTAGAAGTATTTAAAAGATCTCCCAAGAAGGCTCTGCAGCCTCCTCTGCAGCAGTTAGAAAGGTGAAATCCCTGCAACTTGGAGCATCTGTATCCGATGGGATGGGCAGCCTGGGTGTCCCACTCTGTCCATTTTCTGGTGCACATCACAAACAACCTTCCCTTAGTCCTCTGTGGAAGGGCTGACCACAATAGCAGCCAACATCGATTGAGCAGTTCTATGTCCCAGCCCTGTGGCAAAAGCTTGACATATATTATCACAGTTAATGCCCACAGTATTCACGCAAGGCAGGCAGGTGCTATTCTCACTCCCAAGTCACAAATGAGGAAGGTGAACTTGGGGAAATGACCACCTTTCCTCCAGAACACACAGCGAGTGAGGAGTCAGCACACAGGTGTGCCCTCTCCTCGAGCCAGTGCTCTTAACCCATGTGCGTGTCACCTCCCAGATAGTGTGGGCAGGGTAGGGCAGGGTTGCTCACCTAGGCAGCCCGTGCTAGAGCAAGAGCTGACACAGGGTGATGCCAAAGATGCAGAAATATGTGGAAAAGGTGGGTGCCATCGTGGGGCTCGAAAAGAGCCTATAAAATAAATATGCAAATCAAAATTTTATGTTATCTTAGTAATTGGAAAACTGGCTATATAACATTTTGGCTCTGAAAATCAAGTGATGGGGGAGAGAGAGCACAGAACCAACTTAGCTCACTGGGGAATGAAGAGAGAGGAAGCAGGAGGAGGGAAAGAACAAGTGACCAGGGAGTGGAGGTGAGGGGGTGGGGTGGGGACAGGATGAAGCTGAGGGTGGCCCCTTAGCCGTGGTTCTAATTCAACACAGGAACCAAGGGAGACTGCAAACTTCTGTTTACAGCTGTGTGCTGGCCCGCTCTGTCCAGCTTGCAACTCAGTTCAGAGAACATGTGACCACAGGGCTCATTCTCAATGCAAGTATCTACGGTTGTGTCAGAGCCTTATCTTCAGATGACGTAAAATGAGAAGTTACAGCACCCAATGTGACCCTGAGCCAGGAGCAATCGCTATGGGCTGTCTAGTCGTTTTAAGTCAACGTTGCCAGATTAAGCAACCAGGATGACCAAGCCTAGGAAAAAAGACGACATAAAGCTTTACGATGTTGGCCCATGAAATGCTCAAGGCCAAACCTGAGGCTGGAATATTTTCAGGACAACATGCACCCAATTAAGATCAAAACCTGACAAATGGGATATTTTTATTTTTGGTCTGGTCTTTGCTATCAAGTTCCATCAGCTCTGTACCTGTAAACATGCAGCTGCCAAGGTCGGCTCCAGGCTGCATGAGCCAGCAGGCAGGGTGGTGAGGAGTTACTGAAGCATGAAGAAGCTCCTCTATTAGGGGAGAAAGGACTGGAAACTCCACCAAGACTCAGAAGTTACCCTAGGGGTTCAGATGGAGTTCACGGAATTCAGCGAGACTCAGACTGTTTCCTCTTTTTCTTCCTCAGAGAGGTCTAAGTCCCAATTGCATCACCCTGGCCTGCCCCAGTCCCTTTAAGAACTGGGGTCACGTGCTCCAGGCCCTTGGTGTGCAAACCACACAGTCTCACTGCTGGTAAATGATTCTACTGAGGGGACAGCTAATGCTGTCCTCCCCAGTTGGCAGTTCATCTTGGGCTTCCTGCCAACCCCAATTTACACCTTTTTTATTGTTCTCAAAAACCCACGTAAGTAGAAAAAATAGAATTGGCTTTAATAGAAGAAACTTACTGAATTGGGCTAAAAGTAGGGACCCCGGAGTTAAACTGCCCGAGCCAAATCCTGGCCCTCTGGCTTTAGCTGTGTGACTTTGAACAAGTTACTTAATCTCTTTGTACTTCAGTTTCCCCTATCTGTACAAAGGTGAGAGTACCCGTGGGATATTCAATGAGTATATACATCTAACGTATTTGGAATAGGCCACACATATAAGAAACACGCGATAGATGTTAAGCATTAAGTGAAAACATCTTTTGCAGTCAAAGGCTGATCCACATCTCAAAGCAAATGCTTGAAGTTACTCTCCTTTCAAATACACAGCCCACAAGTCTAATTTAATTAGGTCCGTGTGGGATAGCTGGGAGGGTGGGGACCCACGGGTGTGGGGTGAGGACTGGCTGGGACGGAGAGAGGGAGGATGGCGATGAAAGGCCCGAGGATGGCTCCAGACTCCTCACCTGAGAAGCAAGATGATCCTGAGGATGTGGAGGGTCCTGGTGTGACCTTCATGCTGCCCACTGAGTTCAGGGAACCCAGCAGCCCCAGCAGACTCAGCCCCTGCTGACTGAGTGGCCTGCTGCCCACTCCAGGAAGCCTGGGCAAGGTAGCCTTGTGATCTCTTGGAAGGGGATGCAAGGTCTAGAAGAACCAAAGAAAGATGTGAAGTAGAAGTCTAACCAGGAATTGGAGACTCTTGGGAGTTTTAGGTAAGTATCTGGGACGTCCTCTCTCTCCTCACACGTGAAGGCGGGATGAGGAAGTTCCAGAAATCCTACTGTAGCAGAATCATTAGCTGTTGGATAATAATCTGTCTGACAGGTCTGGAATGATCTCAAAAGAATGGACTTAACCCAAACTGGGGACTCAGGTAGTGGGCTTAAGAAAAGATTGTGAAGAGGGAGGGAAGCTGCTAAGCGGGTGATTCCACAGATTCATCAAAGAGAACGTTTGGACCCTTTGCATGACTGATGAATTCTGTTAACAAAACAGTAGGCATGCTTTATTTTTCGTGGTTCTTTACCATGAGTAAACCATGCCAAGAAGCTAATCAACCCCACAGAGCAATAGAAGCTGGGGCTGCACAGTAGCTATGAAAGCCAAGAAAGTCCCAAAGTCAAAATGATCTTTCCCTTTCCCAGAAGCCTGTTGGATTAGAACATCAAAGATTTAGACTCTAGACCTGGATCCACTCCTGACCAAGTTTGAAACGTATGGGTAAATCAACCAATTCAACTTCTCTAAGCCTCTCTTTTCTTCTCATTTGTAAAATATACCTCAGTATTCACACTGTCAATAGTGGAAATAGTGGGGGAATGACCTGCCTATCTCACAAGGATGTCATGGAGTGAAATTATGTAGGCGAGCATGCCCATGCACAACTGCTAAGTGCTACATGCACTTAAAGGGAAGCTCCTAGTTTCTCTATTCATTCAGAAGTAATTTTTTTACCTTGGAATGCAAAGAAAGAACCTAGGACAGAGAAGAGATTGTCAGTAGTAGCCAGATTCTCCTCAGCTGCTCTGCAATTCCCTCGTCCCATCTGTAGTTAGAGGAAAGCCACGTTTTGGTCAATGTGAGAAGTGATTCGTGTCTCTCTCAGGAGAGGTAGTCACGCAGTAAGCACCTCCCCACATCTCGCTCTTCCCTTGTTCCAGAAACCTTAGGAGCCTATATTTTCCAGATGGCATAGTTGTAAGATGGAGGAGGACTGCTACATTCATACTCTACATTATCTGAATGAGAAACAAACATTGAGAATTCAAGGGTTGATCTGTCGTGGCTATGCTTAGCAGTCCCTACCCTGATTCAGAATAGAAGCTTTGGTTGGTAAGAGGCCACGTCCACTTCAGAGAATCATAGAGGCTTATGTGAACCTCTCCAATCAGGAATTTGCTTTAGGCCAAGGGTTCTGTCCATTCTTCTCAAAGCTTTTACTTTGATTGGAAATCTACTTTCAAGTGGGGAGGGAACAAATCCTTCTAGACGAAAAATTTCCTTTTGCTACAAAATGCGTTTATTTCCACCCAGACAAGATTCTTCAGCTGCATTTACGGGTACATACAAGGTCTGCCTTTGATATATATCCTGTTTACAAGATCCATTTCTCATTATTAAAGTGTGTATCAAACATCTTTGTCTCTTAAAACATAAATAAACTGCTAATGTGTAAGCCATAAATGTGGTCCCTGACACGCGTGGCCTGCAATTCTTCACTGATGAGCCCAGAGTGATAGCGACATGAACAGATTCCCTGGGTCAGTAGGCAGCAAGCACCTGCAGCTCACCTGCTGATTGTGCTGTTGTGGCAGTGACCTTTCTATGAAAAAGGAGTTATGTGCAGACAAAGAAATGTGACATATGCAATGTGGAGAGGCATTTCACAGAATGCAAACACTATTCAGGTCAATTAGCAGACTTCAGAATGAATGAAAGCTTCATGAATGTAAATCTATTGTCTACAATACTGGGTATCGTGGCCCCTTTTCCTGGAAACTCAATAAATATCTATTAAAGAAAGTAAGGATAACAGAATAAGCTGTGGCAGTTGTCTTGGTGCCCAACGTCTGTTTTCAAGGTTGGGCTTTAAGTTGTGAGTTTTAGGAATACCATTTTTTTGTTTCTTCAGCATAAATCTTCTATTTGGAAAGCCACTTATTTCCTTTAATAGACCTTTAAATTCTTCATTAGCATTTAGAGGCTTCTTACAGATGGCCGGTATTAGGGATTCATTGGCTTAAAGAAGAGCGCAGTGCGGTTCACAGAAAGTCTTGATCAGTCTCTCAAAGTAAAAAGCCTGTTTGGCTCAGAATTTCTCGGATCTAGTTTATTCTTCATGCCTTCACTCGTTTTGGCTCCTGTTAATATCCTAAGCCTGACACAGCCACAGAAACACATAGGTTGAGCAGTACAATTCCTCATAAAATGTCATTTCAGTATCAACTATTTCCAATATCATGGATCCCTTTGAAATAGTTGATCTCCTGAAGTTCCATCCTTCACAGAGTTCTCCACTTGCTCCTTGGAAGTAAGGCTCTTGTTCTAAGGCTGATGCTGGGGAGTTCCCACGAAGGAAATTCCTGGAAAAATCTCTATTCCCTTTTGAGTCTCCTACCATGTCTCTCATTCCCCATGAGGCTATGGTTGCAATTCTGGAGACATATAGGAAAAGTTTCTAAACTCATCCTGGTTAATCATAGGAAGATGTCCCTCATCAATTGGAGTTAAAACTGGCTCTTCCTTTATGAAGTCGGGGTCAAAATTACTGACATCTTCTCGGGATTTCTGCCAAAAAAGGAAACGAGGGTCAGATTTTATGCACTTGAGGCTTACTCATCTGGCATGGGACTTAGCCCATTCCAATGAACTCAGAGAACCGCTCTGTAGCTCGTTCAGTAGCATTATTTACAGTTATGGTCATTATAATTAAACAGTGCTTTACAGCAATTCAACTACATTGTGTATTATTATGGCATTTGGCAACCACCAATTCACTAATCCCATGAAAATCTCGCTGAGCAGGCCAGCCTCGCTGGGAGGCTAAGGAATTAATTTGGCCACCAAACCAGCTGGCTTGCTCACCCTTTGTTCTCCCTTCACCGAGGCGGCACTTCCAACAGGGCTCGCCAAGAGATGCACAGGTCGTATTTGTCAACAGAGGCTGTGGAAGTTCACACTTGTCCCACCTGTTTGTACACAGTTCCATATGCTTGAAGAGATTTTCCTGAAAGACTTTTTGGAAATGCTGAGCTCATGAACAACTGCCTGGCAATTTACTCACTCAGTACATTACGCTCTGGGGGACCAGCTGTGCGTTGGGACTATAGGCTCCAGTCTCTGAAGGCAATGCTGTCCCTAATCCCAGGGGAGCTGGCAGGCGGATGCCCATTGAAGAAAATGGCTTTACCTCTGGGTGCCTGGTGTCCAGAAGCCCAGTAGACTGTTACTGATTAAGCTTGCTGTAGGTCTGAAGAAGTTGTGTATTTTATACCTTTATAAATGAATGCTGGCAAGATCATTTCTACCAGTGTTAGATCTCTCACTTCTCTTACCTGACTCAATGATATTTCTCTCTCCACCTCTGGACCACCTCTCTTCCCCACAACTCTGGATCTTTTGCAAGCCTGGCTTCTCTGCCTTTGCACTGTGGAATTCCGGAACCACAGATGAACAAGAGCTCCGCTTTCAGACTATGAGCTGGACCACCCTCGGGAATGCCACCCCACGCAGTTGCACAGCACGGACAGGGGCCCTTGGTGCTCGCTGAACTTCCCTAGTCAAAGGGAGCCTGGCCTGAGCTCTGTGCCCAAGCAATTAGACAGACCCAGGCTCCCCAAGCTAAGGAGCCAGGCTGAATGATGTTCTCTCTGCTTTCTTGGGGGCTTAGGGAAGTCACAAAAGGTGCCCTGCTTGAGGAGCATGAGGAAATTGGCTGGAAACAATGACAGTCTCAATTAGCCAAATTCTTTTGGGGAAACCTGAAAAGTTTCAGGCCTCTGAGACCCTATGAGATTTGAATTTAGGTTAAGGGAGGATAGAGCCAGGGCAAGTGAGAGGTGAAAACTTTGGGAGAAGTAACTGGGGCACACGGAGAGATGCTGTCTCAGGGGCAAGGAGCTCAGCCTCCCCACCCCAGGTGAGGCCACCCTGCACAGTGTCGGGCTGAACTTCCAGTCTGTCACTCCATAGGGGCCATCTGGCTGTCTGGTGGACTTAGGTGGAACACTGTGACATCTGAAGAAAGAGGAAAGTCCACTATAATGGCCTCAGACACTTACGATTCTGGGTCTGAAAGGTGGCTCTAGTTGGCGGTGGTTCAGCTGGGCCCAGTCGATTTCCTTAAAGAAAGGATGTCTCAAGATAGCGTGTTCACCTCCCTGGGTCAGGCTGCCCAACCGCATGGTGGGGTTCTTGGTCATGAACTGAGAGAAATGGGAGGATGGGGGAGGGGGAGAGAGAGACAGAGAGAGTCAATCATTCATTCCTACACACATACACAGCAAGCATGTCACAAGACGGCAGGCAGCAGTTCTGGCAGAGGAGCTGCGTGAGGCTTTCTGGCTGATCTTGCTTAACTAGCTGGGTTTTCCATCACAGGCAACACAGTCAGTATGAATCATGCCTTAAAGGTGCAATTGCTTGTGCAGATTTATGGCCTTCCCCACTTCCATTTCAGAGATGGCCGCTAAAAGAAGCAGAAGGGTCCAGTTTTCTTTTCTGTAAATACCATGTATTTTTCTTTCCTCTTTAAAGAAAAGCAGCTCTTTGTGAAATAGTGTGTCTTTCTCCAACACTGCAGTTGTAGACAGCAGGCATCTTATGAATGGGGCTACTTTCAGAAACAGCTGTGCCATTTTTCTGAGAGACCTGACCCACTGGCCAGGACTCCCGCTCTGACAAGACCACAGAGAGAAAAGAGAGTCATTATTTTTGAAGATCTCTGTGAAGAAGCAGCAAGGTTGAAAAACTAAAAAGTTCTGTGTTCCCGATCTAGAAAAACCAAAGTTGGCTACTTTCTTTAGACAGCAAAGATATCACAGTTCTAGAAGGAAAGTTTTTTTCTTCAAGATATTCCCCCCCACCACTACTGTTTTGAAATAGGTTTAATGACTGAGATTCCATTGCTACATAGACCAAAACCTAAAAGGAGCATTGACACACATTTAAGCAATGTGTGTATATAAACACTCCGTATTCATATCAGTTGGTAGATTTCCTTGGTGCCGAGCTCCTATCAAAATGTTTTGGGCTAAATCTGCTTTCACAAAATAGCCAGTAAAGGTGTTTTGACCACTTCTTAAACAAGGACAAGTACAGGATAATCCACTTTTCATGGCCAGAATGTGGTGCTCAATTTCAAAGACATTCAAGCTAATTTCCCATTTCAAAAGAAAATTGCCTTGGATGCAAAAGTTTTGGTTTTGTTTTTATTTAAATCAAGTCATCTTTAAACAGACATATGACAACTTAGGACAGCCCCCAAGCATCCCTTTCCAAGTTTGATTTGTGAACATGAGACAAAAGCAATGTGGTGCTTATAGAAATGGCTTTGGAGCTCAGTTTACAGAGCAAATGAAAAGAAAATCTTGTGGAAGGTGCAGGCACAAAAAGGCAGTGTTTGGAGCCGGCCACTCTGCCATGCCAGATGTTCAAAGCTGTAAAGCCTCCAGTGTTGGTTCAAATGAAAATGATCGTGTTGAAGAAGGAGGCTGCAGAAGTTCCTAAGCAATCTGACAGGATACACCTTGTAAAATGCTTTTTAAAAAAGCTTCAAAGGGGAGCTAATAAAAAATGAAGACACTGACAGGGTTTAATGGCTTCTCCTCTGTCCTAGTGACAAGGATTAAAGGCCACAGGTGGTGCTGGGTTGGAGGAGGGACCCAAGAGTAAAAGCAGCATTCAGAGCTACATAGCTCCAATCAGAGCAGTTACCAACTGAGGCACTGACAGTGGTCAACGTAGATTTACAAAATGTGTAGCTTACAGATAACCCAGTTCTGCAAGAGCTACAAGTTCACACTATTGGGCTCTCCCTGGATAAAGCTATACAACTCAGGAAGGCAGGGGAAAATACTTACAAAAAAGAAATGAGTATATTCTCTCCTTAAGAAAGTCAATGGGACACAATTCCTGATGGAAAAGCAGTTCCTATTCTAAGAGCTAATTAACAAAAACCAATGCTGCAAAATGCTCCTGAGTAGGAGACAGGAATGGTAGAGCAAGCCCAGATGGCTTGTGGGAAATTCCCAGGCCTGCCAATGATGCGAGTAGAGGACATCGTGTGAATGTGTGGGTACAGCTTGTTCTTCTGGGCAAGAAGAACAGTGCAGGACTCTACATGCCAGGGTGGCAGATGCCCCAGCGTCCCAGAGACTTTGCCCATTCTTCCCTGCCCCAGCTTCCGTGGGGCACTGTGGAAAAGGCCCTTGCCTGACGACAAGATGACCAAATCACAGCTGTTCCTCCTCTAAAAACTACATCCCTGAAACTGGGCACAGGCAGAATAACCCTTCCCCTAGTTTGACACTTTCTCTTGGGGTTCTGATAAATCCTTTTGAATCCTTTTAGTATCTTGGCTGGAGCCCTTCAGATGCATCCATCCTCTCCGTAAACTTCAGTTCAACTCACAAAAGTTCACAGGGTGTCTACTGGATGTAAGGCAGTGCCCTAGGCTTCCCGGGAATACGCAGATGACAAAGAGAGTGCCTCGCCAGCCAGGAGCTAATCAGGAGAAGGCGGAAGAGGCACGCAAACTTTGTGAGACACAGCTGGACGAAATGAGCTCAGAAGAGGGACCAGCCAAACAGCACGGAGGCTGGTGCCGAGAAGGCAAGTGACAGCCTCACGGAAGAGGAGGCACTGGATGGGAGAAGGATGAATAAAGTTAAGGCAGGCATGAAGGAAGAAGACAGTCGTGTCTGAGGACACAGCCAGCACGTTCAGAGGCACACAAGTGCCCGGTGCATTGAAAGAGGAGCATATTGCCTGGCACAGTGGCTCGCGGGTCGGCAGCGGAACTACGGGGCAGCCAGAAGGATCCGTCAGGGGCGCACGAAGAGGAGAGTGGCAAGAACCACCCTGTGATTCAGCCGCAGTGTGAGGAATAAATCCCACACGGAGAGGTAAGGGTTGGTGGTAGGGTAAACAGTTATGAGGCTAAGATGATAGCTGAGAAGACACAAGTTCAGAAACTAGGGGAGTTTCTAGTTAAGGGGAAGGAAGAGTTGGAAGCAAGTCCTAGGGGGCTGTGGAAGAAGAATGAGAATAAACACAATCCGCCAACTTCGTGGAGCAGGTGAAGCGGAGAGTCCAAGATCACAGGGTCCTCCCCGGCTGGCTGACGGAGCAGTGGTGCCGATAGCAGAAACGGGACAAAAGAGGAACAAGAGATTATTATTTGCAGTATTACCATTAATAGCAGTATTAGTAGTAGTAGTATTTTTGTCAAGAGAATAAAGGCAGAAACCACTATTACTCCTGAAAGTATTATGGTCTACCAAATCTGGGTGGTGGACGAGGTCAGCCTCGCATTTGAGGTGTGCGGGTACCCACATGGAGATGAGAGCTGTACAAATCCGGGGTGCGGGCCATGGGAGAGATCTAACTCAGAGACATTGACACGGTGAGAGCTGCAGCTGGGAGGGCAGGCTAGTGTGTGGGGGTGTGAAGGAGGGAGAGAGAGAGAGAGAAATAAAAAGGGAGAGGGAGAGAGAGACTAGAACTGAGACCAGCCCCAGGCCTCAGACATGTTTTATGTAGTCCACACAGTATGCTTTAAAATAATTTCAATTACTTATCAAACATTTAAAAGCTAGGAAATGTCACATCACATAGAAGTCAGGTTTTCCAACTTGTCTTGCAAAATGGGATATTCTGGAACCCTGGGTCTGCCCTGGAGTTGGGCAGTGGCTGCCGCTTTGATGGGGAGTCTGACCCCTCAGGAGGCCACATGCCCTATGCAGCCCCCAACAGCTGGCTGGCATCACTCAGCGACTTTCACGACTCCCGACCCCTGGGGTAGGGAGACAAGGCCGGGGAAGGGGAGCAGCTGGCAGAGCTCAGGAGGAAGCCAGAGAAGGACGAATACCGTGAAACAGAAACCAGGACAGGACCCACTCCGAGGGTGGGGGAAAGGGTGATGCTAAGAGGGTGGAAGTTTTATGTGTGGGGGGGAAGGTTGTGACCCCTCTATGGCTACCCCCCTCCAAAGATGCAGAGACAGGAAGCCAAGGGAACACTTAGCCTTTCATGGCACACATTGGTGCAGGTGTGTAGAGCTGGAGGCAGGAGGGGCTTGTCACCCTCAGCTGGGCACAGCATTGTCCCTAAATACCCTGTTCCTCCTACTGTGAACTGGGACAGCATAATTCTTGTGCAGCACACTTCCTCCATTTGCTTATGTCCCTAATGGGACCCAAATGCCAAACAAGTTAACAACAATGTTGTTTAGAGTGATCCCTTTCATCCACGTCTAAGGTCATGCCTAAAACTTGCCTCACCTCAACTGACCTCCTCCCTGACTGCGGTGCAAAAGGGAAAGTCGGCCAAAAGGAAAATAATGTGACTTCATGAAAGATTCTGGACACATTTGCTAAAGGAAGCAGAAAGTTTTCTAGGGCCAATAAAAGCACTTAATGAGCTGCAGAGAGAGAGTGAGGGGCCAGGGTGGAAAATCTGATTCCACCCCAAATGTAAGGCTCAAACTAACTGGAGAGCAGGGGAAAGAGAAAGGTCAGGAGCTCACAGCCTCACTTTGTGTCCCCCTTCCTTCTGTGGTCCTCATTAGAGTGGAATTTAACCAGAGGATACTAGAGGAATCAGAGGCACACCTGGCCCTGGGAATGAGAAACTTAAGTTTCTTCTAGGCTCCAGAGGTCAGACTCCAGGGAAAAGCCATCAGCCATGCTCCCTCCTGAGGGTAACTCTAAGGTGGGGTGTGGGGGACTTAGGCCAGGTTTGTGTGCAGATGTCCTGAGAACATCCTGTAAACCAGGAGAGGACATATAAAAGATCTAAGATTTTCTCTGACATGGAGGACTCAGAGGTTAACTGGTTGGGTTCTGTAGTTCGACTACCTGTGTTTGTACTCTAGTTCTACCACCGAGGAGCTGTGTGACCTTGGACAAATTTCTTAACTTCTCTGGGCCTCAGATTCCTCAACTATAAAATTAAGATTTTCCTGTAGTTCATAAGGTTATGATGAGAAAATGAGATAATGAATGTAAAGTGCCAGGCACAAAGAAAGCCCTCAGGCAATGATAGTGTTAGTGAGTATCTTGTTAAACCATGTGTAGGGCCATTCTGTTCTACCTATATGCAGGGGCTTGGACTGAAAGCCTCTGAGACACTACATTGAGGTCAGCCTTTGGGGGAGAGCTGGCTCTGCCTGTGACTCCACTTTGTAGCCAGGAAAGATAAACCAAGACCTGTTCTGCTTTCACAGTCCTGGGCTTCAACAACGGGGTGGTAGGAATGGTCTTTGGAAAACAATTTTTCAAGACAATCTTAAAACAAGAATACAAATAATACTTAGGTTTTAATGTGCAATTGTATCTGTGTCAACAACATAATGGAGATACTGACTGCAGGAAGACAGGTGCAGTGGAGCACCTGCTTTGTAAATCTGGCAGCAGATGTGGGACTAATCATATCTGGGGGACTCCGCTACACTTGAGGCGGCTTTGGCTGATTTTTGAGTTGTTGGATATTCCAGATGATGGAGTTTAAACTAATCCTGTGTAATTCTGAGCCTTGAGATAACAGGATCCAAATGTACTTTGAAACTCATTAAAATGAAAGCAATGGCTAAAAGTATTTTTTCTTCTTTCAAAATCTGTCTGATTTCATAGGAAAAGGACTAGTTATATAAATAGAGCAATTAGTCTAATAAGATTTTCTTCCAGGAGCCAGAGAATACTGCATTTTCTACCTAATAGTTGGACTTGGCTGTCGAGCATACAAAATACCCTTCCTTTCATTCGATTTCAGACTTTAAACACAGGGCAGAGGGAGTGGGCAGCCAGTGCTGGCAAGCCAGAGGGAAGGAAACCAGGGAGCATCAATATTGCAGGGAGACGCTCCTAAATGGGCAGAAGACACTCAGAACTATGGCTCTGAAGAAGAGCCCTGGGGAAGGAGAGCAAAGCAAGCGCATGGGACATGGAATAGAGTATGGCCCGTGGCCATGACTGCCAGCCTTGCCGAGGGTGCAGAGCCTAATGGGGAAGGCAAGAAGCACGGCACGTGTGCGTGCTGCAGGTATGTGTGTCTGTCTTCTGCTGCTGGCACAGGTAGCGTCTGACCCAGTTATGAAGACCTGCCACCAACCTTCTCCTCTCACACTCCCCTGCTGGCTGCACTGGGCAGGCCCTTAGCAGCACCCCTGGCTCAGGGCAGTGGCAACAGGGGACAGGCCGGGCATGTGAGCCAGCTGGTGGGGCAGCACGGGACGGGAGAGACAGCAGGGCTTTTCCTAGGAGAAGGCAGAGGCAGACATTTAAACTTAAGGTGAGGCTGACAACGGGGCGCGGCAGGGTGGAAAGGGGACACAGGGATTTTCTGAATCGCTCTGGGGAAACAAACTGTGATCTTCCCCTGCACCGTTCTCATATGGGACGGTGCTGCCCTGGAGTCCTGGACGGGCCAGGAGAAGGAGAGTTGCTCTAGCTTGCTCAGATTGGGTCTGCATGGAATTCACTAGGCAGGGCTGGAACTGGTCATCTGCACACTCACGGCAATGGACCTCTCTGCCGGTATCCAGACTGGTGTGGGAAGGGGGCGGCCACAGGAGTGGAGCAAGCGGAGAAAAGAATGGTATGGTTTTTATAAATGTTACAGCTTAGTAAGTGGCAGCCATTACTACTGTACATGTATGCTACATGTGCTTGTGTTATATCAGGAATTGAAATTGTTTCAAATTCATTCTACATAATTCCTACAGCAACTGTGATTATCATTCCCATTTTATAGATTAGGAAACTGAGGAACAGACCCATCTGTAACCCGGCCAAGGCTACACAGTTTGGGAATGTGGAGCTGGGGTTCCTGTCTGACACTGGAAGTCTTTGCTTTGGTCACTACACTAAGCTTCCTTGAGGCTAACCCATCTTCTCATTGGGATTCTGGATTAAAGAACAGTGTGGACAATACTTGGACTGACAGGTTAGGAGGAATCCTGGTGTGACACTCAGGACGTCACCTGGGTGAGAGTCCACAGCACTCCGTGTGTGGACTTACACTGCACTTCCTTTGCTGGCTCGCGTGACGCTCTCCTTCCTCCGACTCTACAGAGGGAGAGTGGCTGAGAAGCGCGTGCAGGGCAGGTGCTACGAGAAGGGAGAGAAAAGTCCCAGACTTGGAAAGAACCCGATGCGTCCTTCAGCCTGACCACCTGGCTTTACCTCAAACAACAGAGGGTCTTTACGTTGGTGAAGAAAAGACAGGACACTGTTAACGTTTTCAAATACCTAAAGAGCTGTTGGCCAGAGAGGGAAGAGGCGGCTGCAAATGGGAGAAACAATAAGTCCAGGGGTAGAAGTTAAAAGAGGTGTATAAAGTACAGCATGAGAAAAATTTAAGAAGTTTTTTTCAAGTACTATCAAGTGATGGAAGGGGCTTTCT
The DNA here is from genome assembly GCA_963575035.1 of Avahi laniger. Lineage (NCBI taxonomy): Eukaryota > Metazoa > Chordata > Mammalia > Primates > Indriidae > Avahi > Avahi laniger. Next base: position 131,447 of record CAUYSK010099163.1, read on the forward strand.
TGGGAGGAACAGACGGTTTTGTCAAGAACACTTGAAGCAGAACCTGACTGACCTGTTTGGGTCAGCTGGGCGGTGACACCAGCGTCCTCCACAGTCTATGCCCATGTCGAGAGTCTATAATCTCACCCTTTCTTTCTGCTCTTTTTGGATTTATCGTTAAAACTCTAGGAGGAAAAGCCTGACCTTTTGAAAATGACTCTCTCTCCCCCGGCCACAGAGGCCATATTCTCCTTGGGTCTGAAATGGACTTTTCTTTATAAAAAATAAAATGATATAAAATTTGTTCATGCTGATCTCCCTGAGATAGTTATTGAAGGAGTGGGCATGTGAGTTTATGTGGGGATATTCAAAAACACCAGTGGGCCGGTGCCTGAACTGACCTACATCAGAATATCCCGTGAGAGGTCTCCAGAGACACACCTCACAGTGTACTTCATTTCTCCCGAATGAAACTCAGTACAATAAATGCCCTGTGGTGTTTCAGTTCCTGCAGCAGGGCAGGAACAGCGCTAAAACCCCGTAGCTAAAATCCATAGTGGGTTTGCGGGCTGCATTTTCCATCCTGTGATTGGAATCCAGAAACCTTTTCATGGGCATATGCTCAATTCCTTCTCAATGCTCCCAATACTCTGCCTTTCCTGTGTTTCATAACCATTATTGCTTCCCCTGAATCCCAAGCCATCTCAGTAGCTTCGTGCACGTCATGTGACAATGTTGGTTAAAAACAGGTAAAGGTCACTGGCAAGTCTCAGAGATAGAAACCCAAGGTCATGCACTTGTGCCAACACCAATGTTGTTAGCCAATGTGCTTTTACTCCTGGCAAACCAGCCTATGCAGCTCTGACTGATGGGGCAGATTTCATTACTCTTCAATGATTTCCAGTTAAAGGAAAAGGAAGCTCCACCCAATGCTGCTACTCCACATGCCCAAGCTACAGAAACCACGTTTTTCCAGGTATTATCCCCTAAATGTAGCTACTGAAGAGAAGTGAGTACTAAAAGAAAGACTGTCCAGAGGTACACTATACAATGTTCTGAAGAAACCCCAAGCCAATACCTTTCTTTATGTTGGACACACATTATCTTTGGTATACAAACCAAACCTAATGCTCAACCTTTAAAACTTATTGATCTTTGATAGTTTGCAAGAACAAACAAACAAAAAAAAACAAAGTATACCACTTCTATTCACAAGAGAGGTTTTCTAACTTAAAACAAAAGCTTTTCTGACCCATAGACATTGGTTAGCACATCTCTGCATAGGAAAAGTGTCCATGCTCACTTTACAAAAGCTTTGACATCTTTATCCTTTTTTGCTGAGACGGAGATTAAAGAGACATATGGTATTAGTACTGCATTAAAAAAAGAAAAAAAATCCTTCACACTGCTAACTACAAATAAAATGTTAGGACCTCCATTCTTAGGAAATTTAAAATCAAATGAGGGGGAAGGAAGTTGAGAATAATAACTTTAATTATATGATTTAAAAAAACCCAAAATACAAAGTCTTTCGGAAGATCAGTGATTTTCTGGTTTCTGCAGACACCAGCCTTGATCTGTGAGTAAATGGTTCATTTCTGAACGGTGTTAACCTCACTAGGGGTTTCGTCAAGGGCTTGTGGGGCAGCTCCATTTCCTCGTGTGGGAATTCCAGTCCTGGCAAAGGACGGCCAGGCTGCATGCTAACCACCCCTCTTATTACAGGATCTTTTGATACCTTTCTTTTGGCCTTTCCCTATAGCAGTATTTGAAAAACTGGCTCCAACGATCTGGAGCTGGAGCCTCTGCATTGCTCTGGTCCCATTTTTTCCTCCTCTTCCTCGGCCTTCTCCTGGCGAACCACCTTTGTGCTACTCCCTTGAGCATTCCGATTGGGGGAGCAGGGAAACGGAGAGGTGACAGTCAATGCCCCTCGAATCAACTGCCTGGCGACAGATGTGGAGCATGCCCCCAGCTAAAATAGGATCCCTGCATTAACCGCGCCCCCTCCTTTGTGCGCAGAGGCAGGCAGGACTCCTGCAGACAATGCACGGATGATGCAACCCGATGGGCTGGATGACAGACAAACCCACACGCGCACACATACTTTAATTTCTGTAAAGCTGAGGAACAAAAGCACTTTATGATCTCCTTCTGATGCCAAGTTTACAATGCCTCCGGAACCGGCAAGGGTGACTCAGGAAAACGCACCAAACTCCTTTCAGCACTTATTTAACCCGGCCACCTGTGTGAGCGCAGAGATGAGGGTGTTGACGCCACCTGAGTCAGCACTCAGCATGTGATTTCTTGCTGGAGGAGATGACTCAGCAAAGGAGCACGGGCCTCTGAGACAGGGCTGTGGACCCTGGGGCCTCCCTGCGCCTTTCTGGACCTCGACCAGGGCGAAACTCAGTGGAACCTCAGAAACCCTAAGCAAATTATGTACTTTCTTTGGTCTCGCGATTATCAGCATTTTGGGATAATTCAGTGCCGGCCTAAAACACTTGGTAACATGGTGACAACAGAACACGTGTCGCATCCATTACCAAACCAAATTGAAAAAAATGTACAAAATAACCATATTTAAGGCCAGCAATCTGGAAAGCCTATAACTATTCTTTACACAAATGTGTGTATCTTCATGTATCTTTTTTGTGTTAACTTCTGAGGATATTGCCAATCCTGACAATCTATTCTCTCAGAGCTGGGGGTGGGGCTGTGGCTTCTGGAGCATGCACATGTGAGTATTTAATATTGAAAGAGAGGATAAGACAAAAGGGGAAACAAGAAAAATGAGTCTTTTTTGGGTGCACACAGTGGTGTAGTTGTAAGGATCATCGGTTGATGATTTGGGAATTTTTTACATAGACGTCCTGGGCTAAGAACTGCACGTGTGCTCTAACTAGCCCTCCGTCCACTGACTCTGTGCTCCCCGGGAAATGTTCTCACAAGCAAGTCCTCTGTCCTCTACCTATGTCTGTATGAAATTTTTGGACAGCCATACACAACTCGAAAGTCGTGGGAGTGGCAGGGGTGAGGACGGGAGGGGCCAGCGCAGGACAGTGGTATTAGATCAGGGGTCAGAGGGTCTTGGAGCCTACCCTGCCAACCACACACTCTACGAGAATGCTGGTCGAGGACACGCCCTCCCCCCCCCAGTTCAAGGACTCACTGACACCACCACACCAGATGAAGCCCTGGGGTCTTTCCCATCTATACCTCTTTGGTACATTATATAAATGGGTGTCTAAACAGTTTCCACAGATACAGATAATGATACCTTCCATTTTAAAAGGCAAGAGGGAATTCAAAAAGCTTTTTATTTTGAAAGAAAAAAGAAGACAACCAAAATATCCAGTAGACACTAATTTGAGGAACAGTTCTGAGCATGTATTAAAATAAAAAAGATCATTAGAAAATCTCCAGAAGCCAGGTGAAGACGGTCCACCACACTGAGATGGTGGCGAGAGGGGTGGGCAGGGCTGGCCTGGAGGTCTTGGCTCTTCCTGCCTCCCTGGTGGGAAAGGGCAGACCCAGCCCGTCAGAACAGGATGCCACAGGGTCCCAAGGCAGCAGCTTGGGGCAGTGTCCACCAATGAGGACTCTCTTCTTCTCTGGTCTCTTTTGTTAAAAATGCTTCTTTGGGGTACTCTTAGCTACTGACTTGGGGGTTGAAGGACAGTTCTTGAGGAGGCGCAGAAACTCTTCAGGGATGCTGAATAAATTAGTGTGCTAAAAACCACTAGTTAATTTTGTCTGTAGCATGAAAATGATCAGAGTGATGTAGACGGCCAGGCCAGGAACCAGAGACTCTTACTTGGACTCAAAATAAGTTAGCTGGGATCCACGGAGAAGCTTACATGTGGATCACATTATTTGTTCTTTCTGTACATTTGTGTTGTAAACCATTTCCCTTCATTCATGAAAGTGGAGTTCACTTTTTCTACACAGGCTAGAAATGTTTCTTCCTACATAAATGCTGAGTTTGTATAAGATACACATTCACGTGCTGGCTTATAAAATTTTTCTACCGTGGAAATTTTAGAGAGGATCGTTAAATGGACCCTATGTACCCAGCACTCAGCCCTGACGATTACTGACACATGCCCAGTCTTGTTCCATTTGTTCCTTCCCCCAACTCCTGGATTATTTGGAAAGAAATCCCAGCAATTGTTTCATTGGTGAATACTTCAGTCTGTTGGTGTACTCTTTATACAATAGCCAGAGTGATTTTTTAAACATGAAATGGTGATTTTATCGCTCATGCTTGCTTGAAATCCTTCTAGGACTTAGTCTGGCACTTCAGATAAAGTCCAGACTCCTTCCAGTGGCCTGTGCTGTCTTTCCGGCTCTTGCTGCTTCTTCAGCCTCATCTCCACCCGCCACTGCCTCACCCTTTTGCTCATGAGAGCCCAGCCAGCCCGCCATGGAGTTACTCGAATGGACCTCTCCTTAAGCAAGACCTTTGCATACTTCCAAGCCTAATTTCCCTTCAGCCTTTAGCCTCACTTTAAATGACATCTCCTCTGCATAGCCTCCTTTGATGGCCCAGAGCAGGTTAGATCTGCCTGTTCCATGCTTTCAAAGCACCCTGGACTTTTTTCTTATTAAATTGTAAGTATATAGTTATTGTATAATTGCTTCTTTTAAATCTCTTTCTTCTTCCCCACCCCAACTAGACTGTAAATTCCACAAGGGCAGGTATCCTGTCTGCCTTCCTCATGAGTGGATGCTTGCACAATACCAGAACATGGCAGAACCTATGCCTGCTATGCCTACATGCATTGATACAAGCCTGTTACATGAACAAACGGGTCACTATCTATTAATATTTGCCTACTTATACCCTCCCCATGTGTCTTTGGTTAAAATTAAAAGCTCCTGGAGACACAAAACACAATTCTCTTAGGAATAAAAGTCTACCACAGCCTTGTGTACAATTGAGCACTTCTTAATCCTGATGATGTTGCTGAAGCGTTCAAGGAGAGGATAAGGATAATGACATCTCTAAGTGTGTTGTAAAATTACTACTTGTAAGTTAACACCACTAATAACTTACTCTTGTATTGTGCATTCCACTTTGAAAATGCTTTCACCTACGATGTCCTGTTTGAAGTGGGTACCGTAGGTGTTACCATCACACCGCTGCAGAGGTAAAGATTAAAAATGAGTGGCAAAAGGAGAATGAGGTCTTGTCACTCTAAGATTAGTGTGTGCTCTTCCCATTCTAATGTGAAGTCCCTTCACCTCTCTGGCCTCAGTTTCCTCATCTGTAAACCAGAGATTTACACAAAATGTTTTTAAGGATTTCCAGCTCTCTAATTCTGTGTTTATGTTATTAATGATCAAAAAGCTCTATGAAATTAAAGGCACACAAGTGATTACAGTTTAAAACGTAGCACTCATGACTTCCCTCCTGTTTTTAGAACTGTGCAAGACACCATACAATGGATTCGACCATCCAACATTAGCAACTTTAGTGGTCGCCATGTTCCCGGAATGCCTGATGATAGGTTGCCACAGAATTCTGGGAAAAGGCCTCCAGTTATAGGGATTAAGGAAAACAGTTTGCCTTTATGTGACATTATGCAACAAAATGAAAGCTTGTTCAGAATCCTTCAAAATGTCTCATGTTACCTAACTTCTGACATGATTCATTCCCTAAGCCTTAGCTTATCTGACCTAGGAATGCTTACTCCCACCTAGCCAGCACTACTCTAAAATTATTGCAGGCATCAGTTTCTTTTCTTTTTTAAATTGTTATGAGTACAAAACAGTTATATATCATTTTTTTTCTTTTAAGACAGTCTTGCTTTGTCACCAGGGCTAGAGTGCAGTCCCTTGATCACAGTTCACTGCAAACTCAAACTCTGGGGCTCAAGTGATTCTCCTGCCTCAGCCTCACAAGCAGCTGGGACTACAGGTATGCGGCACCACAGCCGGCTAACTTTTCTATTTTTTGTGTAGATGGGGTCTAGCTCTTGCTCAAGCTGGTCTCGAACTCCTGGCCTCAAGCAATCCTCCTGACTCAGCCTCCCAGAATGCTAGGATTATAGGTGTGAGCTACCATGCTTGACCCATAATAGTCGTATATCTTAATAGGATACATGTGATGTTTTGATACAGGCATACAATGTGAATTAATCAAATCAGAGTAATTAGGGTATCCATCACCTCAAGCATTTAACATTTGTGTTAGGAACATTGCAATTCCACTCTTTTAGTTATTTTAAAGTATACTCTACCTCAGCGTTGATTATATTCATTCACTTTGTTGTGTAATCAAATAATTTTCACTCTACATAATTTTCTAATTATATTTTTGCACCCATTAACCGTCCCCAATTTATGCCCACCTCCCCACTATCCTTCCCAGACTCTGGTAACCATCATTCTACTCTCTGTCTCCATGTGATCAATTGTTTTCAATATTTAGCTCTGACATATGAGTGAGAACACGTGAGATTTGTCTTTCTGTGCTTGGCTTATTTCACTTAACATAATGTTCTCCAGTTCCAGTTTCTTTGTTGTTGCAAATGGCAGGGTTTTACTCTTTTTTTGGCTATGTAATATTCCATTGTGTATCACAATTTCTTTATCCATTCATCCATCGACGGACACTTAGGTTGATTCCATATCTTGGCTATTGTGAATACTGATGCAATAAACATGGGAGCACAATTCAATATACTGAATTCCCATGCTTTGGAAATATACCCAGCAGTGGGATTGCTGGATCACATCGTAGTTCTATTTTTAGTTTTTTGGGGAACCTCCATACTGTTCTCTATACTCGTACTAATTTACATTCCCACCAACAGTATATGAGGGTTCCCCTTTCTCCACATCCTTGCCAGCATTTTTTTTTTAATAAAAGCCATTTTAGCAGGGTGGTGAGATGATATCTCATTGTAGTTTTGATCTGCATTTCTCTGATGACTAATGATCTTGGGCATTTTTTCATATACCTGTTGGCCATCTGTGTATCTCTTTTTCTAAAACAACTATGCAAGTTTGGAATATGTCTTCTTTTGAGAAATGTCTATTCAGATCCTTTGTCCATTTTTAAATTGGATTATTTAATTTTTTCCTATTGAGTTGTTGAAGTTCCTTGAATATTCTAGTTCTTAATCACTTCAAAGATGTGTAGTTTGCAAATATTTTCTCCCATTCCGTGGATTGTCTCTTCACTTTGTTGATTATTTCCTTTGCTATGCAGGAGCTTTTTAGCTTGTATGATCTTATTTAACCAATTTTGATTTTGTTGCCTGTGCTTTGGGGGTATTACTCAAGAAGTCCTTGTCCAGACCAATGTCCTGGAGCATTTCCCTAATGTTTTCTTTTAGTAGTTTCATAGTTTCAGGTCTTAGATTTAAGTCTTTAATTCCTGTTGATTTTATTTTTTGTATGGTGAGACATAAGGGTCTAGTTTCATTCTTCTGCATATGGATATCCAGTTTTCCCAGCACCATTTATTGAAGAGACTGTCCTTTCCCCACTGTATGTTCTTGGCAGCTTTGTCAAAGACAAGTTCACTATAGATGTGTGTATTTATTTCTGAGTTCTCTGTTCTGTTCCATCACTCTATATGTCTGTTTTTATGCCAGTGCCATGCTATTTTCATTACTACAGCTCTGTGATATAATGTGAAGTCAGGTAATGTGATTCCTCCGGTGATGTTCTTTTTGTTCAGGATGGCTTTGGCTATTCTAGGTCTTTTGTGGTTCCATCTAAATTTTAGGATTATCTATTTCTGTGAAGAATGTCATTAGTATTTTGATGGGGATTGCATTGAATCTGTAGATTGCTTTTGGTAGTATGGACATTTTAACAATATTGATTCTTCTAATCCAGGAGCATGGAATTGCTTTCCATTTTTTTGTGTCCTCTTCAATGTCTTTAATCAATGTTTTATAGCTTTCGTTATATCTTTAATTTCTTTGGTTAAGTTTATTCCTTGGTATTTTATTTTATCTGTAGCTATTGTAAATGGGATACTTTCTTGATTTCTTTTTCAAATTGTTTTCTGCTGGCATATAGAAATGCTACTGATTTTTTAATGTTGATTTTGTATACTGCAAATTTACTGAATTTATCAGTTCTAATAGTTTTTGGGTGAAGTTTTTGGGTTTCTCTAGATATAAGATCATATCCTCTGCAAACAAGGATAATTTGACTTCTTCCTTTCCAATTTGGATGCCCTTTAATTTCTTCTTTTGTCTGACTGCTCTAGCTAGAACTTCCAGTACTATGTCGAATAATAGTGGTGAGACTGGGCATCCTTGTCTTGTTCCAGATATTAGAGGAAAGGCTCTCAATTTTTCCCCATTCAGTATGATACTAGCTATGGGTCTGTCATATATGGGTTTTACCATGTCGAGGTAAGTTCCTTCTACACCCAGCTTTTTGAGAGTTTTTATCATGAACAGATGTAGAATTTTATCGAATGCTTTTTTAGCATCAGTTGAAATGATCATGTGGTTTTTGTCCTTCATTCTATTGACATGATGTATCACATTGATTGATTTGCAGATGTTGAACTATCCTTGTATCCCTGGAATGAATCCTACTTGATCGTGATATATAATCTTTTCAATGTGTTGTTGAATTTGGTTTGCTAGTATTTTGTTGAGGGCTTTTTTTTCATCTATGTTCATTAGCAATACTGGCCTATAGTTTTCTTTTATTGTTGTGTCTTTGTCTGATTTTGTTGTCAGGGTGACATAGGCCTCATAGAATGAGTTTGGGAGTATCCCCTTCTCCTTGATTTTTTTGGAATAGTTCACGTGGGATTGGTGTTATTCTTCTTTGAATGTTTGGTAGAATTCAGCAGTGAAGCCATTGAGTCCTAGGATTTTTTTGATGGGAAACTTTTTCTTACTGCTTCTGTCTAGTTACTTATTATTGGTTTATTCAGATTTTGGATTCCTTCTTGGTCCAATCTTGGTAGGTTGCATGTATTTAGGAATTTATCCATTTCTTCTAGGTTTTCCAATTTATTGGCACATAGTTGCTCATATTAGTCCCTAATGATCCTTTGGATTTCTGCACTATCAGTTGTAATGTCTCTTTTTTCATCTCTGATTTTATTTATTTAGGTCTTCTCTCTTTTTATCTTAGTCTGACTAAAAGTGTATCTATTTTGTTTATCTTTTCAAAAAACTAACTTTTTGTTTCACTGAAATTTCATATTTTTTGTTTTAATTTCATTTATTTCTGCTCTGATCTTTATCATTTCTTTTCTTCTACTAATTTTAGATTTGTTTTGTTCTTATTCCTTGAGATTCACCATTAGGTTGTTTATTTGAAACTTTTCTATCTTTCTGATATATGTACTATTGCTATAAACTTTTCACTTATTATTGCTTTTACTGTATCCTGTAGGTTGCTTTGTTTTTGTTTTTTGAGACGGAGTCTCACTCTGTTGCCTGGGCTGGAGTGCAGTGGCATCATCATAGCTCACTGTGGCCTCAAACTCCTGGGCTCAAGCAATACTCCTGCCTCAGCTTCCCAAGTAGCTGGGACTACAGACATGCACCATGCCTGGCTAATTTTTCTATTTTTTTTGGTAGAGACAGGGTCTCACTCTTGCTCAGGCTGTCTTGAACTCCTGACTTCAAGCAGTTCTCCCACCTGGGCCTCTCAGAGTGCTAGGATTACAGGTGTGACCCACCACACCTGGTCTCCCATAGGTTTTGATATGTTGTGTCTTCATTTTTACTTCTAGAAATCGTTTTATTTTCTTCTTCATCTCTTCATTGACCTACTGGTCATTCAGAAGAGTACTGTTTAATTTCCATGTGTTTGTGTATTTTCCAGTGTTCCTCTTGTGATTGATTCCTAGTTTTATTCCATGTGGACAGAGAAAATACTTGGTATGATTTCAATCTTATTTTCAATTTTTTGAGACCTGTTTTGTGGCCTAACATATGGTCTATCCCTGAGAATGATCCATGAACTAGGAGAAGAATGTGTACTCTGCAGCTGTTGGCAGAAACATTCTGTAAATATCTATTAGGTTCATTCGGTTTACAGTGAAGATTAAGTACAATGTTTCACTATTGATTTTCTGTCTGGGTGATCTGTCCAATGCTGAAAGTGGAGTGTTGAGGTCTACAACAACACCAGGGTCTCTCTCTCTCTCTCTCTCTCTCTCTCTTTAGCTGTGATCATATTTTCTTTATATATCTGGGTGCTCCAGTGTTGGGTACATATATATTTAGAATTGTTATTAATATATTCTTGTGCTGAACTGACCCCTTTATCATTACATAATGAATGACCTTATCTATTGTTATAGGTTTTGTCTTGAAATCTATTTTATCTCATAGAAATATAGCTACTTGTGTTCTTTTTTCATTTCTATTTACATGGAATATCTTTTTCCACCACTTTATTTTCAGTCTGTGTGTGTTTTCATGGGTGACGCGTGTTTTTTGCAGACAACATATAGCTGGTTCTTGTTTTTTTAAAATCAATTCAGCTACTCTATGTCTTTTGATTGGAGAGTTTAGTCCATTCACATTCAATGTTATTATTGATAAGTAAGGATTTACCACTGTAATGTTTTTATTTGATTTCTAGTTGTTTTGTGGTCCTTTCTTCCTCTTTTCCTCCCTCTCTCCCTCCCTCCATCCCTGTCTTCCTTTGCTAAAAGTGAGATTTTATCTGGTAGTGAGTTTTAACTTCTTACTTTTTATTTTTTGTGTTATCTGTTGCAGGTTTTTTGATTTGAGGTTGCCATGAGGCTTACAGAAACCATCTTATAACCAATTATTTTAAACATATGACAACTGTTTACAAACAAAGAGAAAGCTAACAAAAATTCTACTCTTTAACTCTACCCCCCTGCTTTTTAACTTGTTTCCATTCATCTTTTTATACTATCTCTCAAAAAGTTGTTATTTTTGATAGGTTTGTGTTTTAGTCTTCCTACTCAAGATGTAAGTGGTTTATACACCACAATAACAGCAATAGAGTATTTTGCATTTGTGTCCTTACTGTTACCAGTGAGTTGTGTACTTCAGAAGGGTTCTTATTATTCATTAACGTCCTTTTCATTCAGATTGAAGAACTCCTTTTAGCATTTCTTATATGACAGGTCTGGTGTTGATGAAATCCCTTAGCTTTTATTCATCTGGGAAAGTCTGTAGTTCTCCTTCATGTTTGAAGGACATTTTTACAGGATATAATATTCTAGGGTTAAGGTTTTTTCTTTTAGCACTTTGACTACATCTTGCCATTCTCTCCTGGTCTATAAGGTTTCCACTGAGAAATGTGCTGCCAGATATATGAGGACTCCTTTAAATGTTATTTTTTTCTCTTTTCTTGCTTCAAGACCTTTTCTTTATCTGTGACTTCATGGAGTTTGATTATTAAATGTCTTGAGGTAGCTGTTTGGGTTAAATCTTCCTGGTGTTCTCTGACCCTTTTACACCTGAATATTGATATCTTTCTCTAAGCTTGGAAGTTCTCTGTTATTTCTTTGAATAAACTTCCTATCTCAATTTCTCTCTACCTCCTCTTTAAAACCAATCGCTCTCAGATTTGCTCTTTTGAGGGTATTTTCTAGATCTCGTAGGCATGTTTCATTCTTATTTATTCTTCTTTCTCTTCTGTGTATTTTCAAATAGGCTGTTCTCGAGCTCACAAATTCTTTCTTCTGTTTGGTCAATTCTGCTGTTGAGAGACTCTGATGCATTTCTCAGTTTTTCAACTGAATTCTTAAGCTCTAGAATTTCTGCTTGATGTGTAAAAATTATTTTGGTCTGTTTGCTAAATTTCTCTGATAGGCTTCTGAATTCCTTCTCTGTGCTGTCTTAAAGTTCACTGAGCTTTCTTGGGACAGCTGTTCTGAATTCTTTGTCTGAAAGGTCACCTATCTCTATCACTGTGGGATTGGTCACTGGTACCTTATTTAGTTTGTTTGGTGAGGTCATGTTTTCCTGGATGTTCTTGATACTTGTGGATGTTTGTCAACATCTGGGCATTGAAGAGTTAGGTATTTTTTTTTAATCTTTGCAGTCTGGGCTTGTTGAACTCTTCTTTCCTGAGAAGACTTTCCAGATATTTAAAGGAAATTGAATATTGTGATCTAAGTCTTTGGTCAGTCGTAGCAGCACTGGGGGTGCCCCAAGCCCAATAATGCTGTGAATCTTATAGATTCCTGGTGGTACCTCCTTGGTGAGCTTGGGTAAGACATAAGAGAATTTCCTGGATTACCAGTAAAATTTCTCTCTCTTCCCTCACTGTGCGGGGCTGCTGGAGTTAAGGGAAGAGTGATGTGGGCACTTTCTCTAGAGGCAGGTCACCCCTGAAGCCAGCCGAGTCTCACCCAAAGCCAGTTGTGACTGTTGCCTGGTGACCTCTGATGTTGACTCAAAGTCCAAGGGCTCTTTAGTCAGCAGGTGGTGAATCCTGCCAGGATTCTTCTCTTCAGGGCAGCATGTTTCCTTCTGGCCCAGGGTGGGCCCAGAAATGCCATCCAGGAACTAAGGCCTGGACTCAGGGGCTTGGTCCTTTATTTTACTGAGCTGGTACCCAAGCTGCAAAACAAGGTCCTCTGAGCTCTTTCTTTTCCTCAAGTGGAAGAAGACTTTCCCTGAGCTGTGCGGCCTGTAGTTGGGGGAGGGGTGACACAGGCACTGGCTCAGCTGCAGCTGCTGGTGTCTCATTTGGTCATGTGTACCCCAAGTTGACTGGCTCTGAGCCAGCACAGGCGCAGGAATTCCCCAAGGACTACAGCCCCTGTGGCCCGACTGCCTAATGAATTCAGTCCAGGCCCCAGGCTGCTCTTTGTCAGCCGGTGATGAGGCTAGCCAGAACTCGAGCTGGTCAAAATGCCCTCCTGGGCACCAGCAAGCTTCTGCCCTGTGCTGTGCTCCCCTATGCCAGCGTGGCCCTGAGTTTCAATTCAAAGCTCCACAAGCACTTCACTCTTCCTTCCCGGGCACACATTCTCTCTCTACTCGGGTGCTGGCAGGGCACGGCCAGGGAGGGCAGGGGTGGCATGGGCAATGCAAGTCTGTCTTTTCTGCCCTCTTTAGTGCCTCCTTCTTTGATATAATGTGAAAATCAGGTGCTGTGATTGCTTGCCTGATTTCTGGTTCTTCTGAAAGTGCTGGCTTGCGTGGATAGCTGTTGAATTAGGTGTCTGTGCAGAGGGACGATTGCTGGAGGTTTCTATTTGGTCATCTTGCTCTGTCCCCACTCACCCCCCATCAGTCTCTGAGTGAATCACATTGTATAACCACTGGCCTATTTCACCAGAAGTAAAACTAGTAGACATAATTCGGGTTTGGATGTTTCTACAACTTGAAGCCATTCCTTCTTGGCTTCCCCACTGAATCCTCTTCCACTGCCCCAGGTCTTACCGCATCCTCCATCCTCTCTTTACTCTCCACCCTCTCCCCTAGTCAACATCTTCTCCCACGATTCACAGCGATAACCTCCAAGCCTCTATCAAGGGTTACAGACCCAAGTGATCAACTTCCAAGTATATGCCACTTTCTGATTGTCACCCTGGCCCATGAAAGCACATGTCATAAAGTGGTGATGCCATTAACTCATCTTTCATTGCTCCCCCCTGCATCTAACACTCCAATGGTGTAGAAGTAGGAACTGCAGTTCTTGGAACATGCATGCTACTTGCTGCCTCTGAGGCTTTGCACAAATTATTTCCTCTGCCTAGAACATCTTTCTCCCTCTTGTCTACCCCACTGAATCCTTATTTATCCCTTAGCACCCAGTTTAAATGCCACTTCCTTTGTCTTGTCCTTATGTCACATTCCCTGTCCTTACCCCCAAAGAAAGAAGCCCTCAGGAAAAACATTTCTCCATGGCAGTGTACTAAGTATTCATGTTCTCATTCCTACTAGTCTGCAAGCAGCAGCAGAAGGCATGTCCTTCCATCTTCCATTCCCGGCCCTCAGCACAGGCCAAGCAAAGGAAGACACCTGACAAGTATTTACTGAGCTGAATTGAACATGGATTCTGATTTACTAATATATTGGCTTCTCCTTCCAGAATTACAGACGCTCTTCTCAGGTCAACAGAATAATAATTACTTCTGACATTATGGCATTATTCAAATGCACAATATTTAAATAACACAATAAGTATTATCATAAACATTATATCTTACTTTACTGAAAGTTAAATAGGTGAGAGATTCGTGCTATGTGAGTAGTAAACACAGCACCCTGGTAGCTTCCTTCAGTGCCTCCTGTTCCAGGGAAAAGAATGACATCAGGAAATAATTTGGATGCCAGAAATGTGGGGCTCCAAAGGTAAAAATATGCTCATTAATGGAAAGTAGGAAGAAAATGGGGAATGGCCAGATGTAATCCATCTTAGAACCCTGGACTGGAAGTCAGGAAAATTTGGAATCTGATCCCAGGTTATTCCCCTCCTCCTTTTTTTATTATGGCAAAATATATATAAGATTTATCATTTTAACCATTTTCAGTGTACAGCACAGGGGCATTAAGTGCATTCACACTGTTGTACAATCATCACTCTATTCATCTCCAGAACTTTTTCATCTTCCAAAATTGAAATTCTACACCCATTGAACGCTAACGTTCCCTTCCCACCTTCCTTCAGCCCCTGCTGACTATCATTCTACTTTCTGTCTCTATAAATTGACCACCTTAATTTAAGTACCTCATATAAGTGAAATTACATAACATTTGTCCTTTTGTGTCTGTCTTATTTCACTTAGCATAAAGCCTTCAAGGTTCATCCATGTTGTGACGTGTGTCAGAATTTACTTGCTTTTTAAGGCTAATATTCCATCATGTGTATTACCACATTTTATTTATCCACCTGTTGATGGACACTTGGGTTGCCTCCACCTTTTGGCTATGGAGAATAACGCTGCAGTGAACAGTGGTTACAAATATCTGTGTAAATTCCTGCTTTCAATTTTTTGGGGCACATATCCAGAAGCAGAAGTGCTAGATCACACGGTAATTCTATGTTTAATTTTTTGAAGGCCTGCCCACCACACCATCTTCTACAGTGGCTGTACCATTTTATAAGCTCTTCAGCAATGCACAAAGGTTACAATATATGTGTTAAAGTAATATGCTGCATGGCCTTCCATGAGTCACAATTTCTCTGTGCCTTATAGATTCATCATCTATAAAATGACGGGTTGGAATGAGCAATCTCTAAGTTTTATTCTAGCAATAAAAGAACTATATTGGCCTAATTAAATCAAGTTGCAATTAGAGCCAGAAAGCAGTCTGAATGTGTTGTGTGGCCTGACTTGGTATCTTTAACCCTCCTCCTAATATGACAAAGTAATAATTTTTCAGAGATAAAGAGTCTCACTGGTAATGGTGAGGACACTTCCTGAACACGCACCCTATGCTGAGCATTGCTCCAAACATCCCACACACGCATCCATACAGTAGCCTGTGGGGTGGGTACCCTAACTGCACAGGAGAGGAAACTGAGGTGTGGCTGAATTATGCCATTTGCCCAAGGTCGCACAGCCAGTGGATGTAAGAGCCAAGATGTGCCCTTGGACAGCTCTGCTCAGGAGGCAGTTTCCTAAGTAACCCAACTCTTTCTTTCCCTTTCCCTCCTCAGTGTTTCTCCTGGGCCTTGAGTGCTCAGAACTGTTTTCTTTCTTTTCCTTGGTCACACTTCCATTTACAAGTTTCAGCCCTCTGCAAACACTAGCTGAATGTCCTCATCTATAGCATTTAAGCATCCTGTTTTTAGGCAAGGAGGCTGAAATTGCATAAAATTGTACAAGAAATCCTCTCGGTAAATTTTTTTTTTAGTAATTTTATCTGACAACTTTCAAATGTTTTCCAGAAAATTACTTTGTAGGCACATTCCTTGAAGGAGGAAGAAACAGATGCTTATTGTGTGCTCAGGAAGTGTTTCTGTAACATTAATATTTCATTTAATCCTGATAATAGCCCTATGGCGTGGCTCTTTTCCCCCCTCTATGTTACAAGCAAGGAAACTGAGGTTCAGAGGGCGTAGGGGCTCCCCCGAGGTCACTCAGCGGGATGGTAACAGGGCTGGGAAGCAGGCCTAGCACTGGGAGCCCAGAGCCTCTGCTCCCGGTTGTGGGGAAGACACCCCAGAGAGCACGTGGAGTGCCATGTAGGAAAATGAGTGCTAGATAAATGACACATAATGAACCAAATGGCACAGCTGGCATCAGAAAGGAGCTGAAACAAAGGGAAGTGAAGGGATTCGCAGCTTCCCAGAAGTGAGCCTATCAGGAGAGGGAACCATTGAGTCTCCACTGAAGATGACACTCTCTTTAGGCACCAGACACTGTTTTCTTTCAGAGCAAAGACCACGGGGAATATTACCAGGTAACATAAGTGCTTGTTACCAAATATTCACATAAAAGATAAAGCTTAAAGTAATTATTTACTTGGTTAGGATGTAACATTCTTAATAATTCTACATGAATCTTAACCTTGCTTAGTACCTGTTCTAGGTTCTACAAAGGTTGGCTAAGAGAGTGATAACTAGCCTCAGATTTAGTTGAAAAGAACTCTCTCAGGAAGACTCTGAAATACCAGAATGAGGTTGAGGACTTCTAAAAATGTGAAGGAAAAAATGAATAGAAGCAGGTGTTAGTGATGTCCATCCCAAATAGTGATGTGGCCTCTTAAGATTCTTTTTCTACTAGAACTAGACTCAAAAGGTATGAGGGATTTATCCGAGAAACACCGATCTGGATTGTTAATCCCCAAATAGAGAACACTAAAGTTTCTTGAGGCACAGACTGACTTTCATTTCCTACCCTTCATGGTTATCAAGCATAGTGACCTTTATATAACAACGCTAACAACACACATTTCTTTTTTTTTTTTTTTTTTTTTTGAGACAGAGTCTCACTTTGTTGCCCTGGCTAGAGTGAGTGCCGTGGTATCAGCCTAGCTCACAGCAACCTCAGACTCCTGGGCTCAAGCGATCCTCCTGCCTCAGCCTCCCGAGTAGCTGGGACTACAGGCATGTGCCACCATGCCCGGCAAATTTTTTTCTATATATTTTTAGCTGTCCAATTAATTTCTTTCTATTTTTGGTAGAGACGGGGTCTTGCTCTTGCTCAGGCTGGTCGCGAACTCCTGAGCTCAAACAATCTGCCCACCTCGGCCTCCCAGAGTACTAGGATTACAGGTGTGAGCTACCACGCCCGGCCAACACACATTTCTTAATGGCTTGAATTAGCATTTTCATTTGAATTACAAACTCCGAGGTCCTTCCTCTAAATATGAAAAATGCTAAGTCAGCTACAGTAATTGGACTGAATACGTGTGCCGTGAAAAACCACTGGTATGATGATGGTGGCTGTTGCAGGCCACAGAGGCTGGCATGCCCTGCCAATCTCAGAGCCAGATTCCAGATCATGGAAGTGGGAAAGGCATCAGTTTGCGTAAGCCCGCATCTGCAACACGTCGAGACTGTGTTATCGCAGTTTACCTTATCAAGGTTGGCTGGGCCAACCTAGGTGAGTACATTTCCCTTCAGGAAGTTAAGAAACTTCATGGCACAAATCCACAAAGACAAGCCCTTTTCCATGCTGTTTTACTCATAAAACTACAAAAGCCACATTCTTGGTTTCCCCAGTCTAAAATTTCTACTAAATATACAAATGAATTGTTGTTATGAAAACATGCCAGGTAGGAGATGTTTGGTAGAACCCCAGAATACTCTGCTTTTATTTCTAGATGAGATTAGTGCTTTCTCAATTTCAGGAGGGTGCTGCCACCTGAGCTTCAGAATCAAACTATAAACCATGTATGAGTCACTTTGGCAATATTTGTCTGAGAAGAATTTCTGTGATTATTTCTCTTTGAGTGTTACGTGAAGAATTCTCAGGGACAATCACGCCTTCAGCTCCAGTACACAGTGGCCCACATACAAACTGTTCTCGAAATGGCACTGATTATAAGGCCGGAGATTTCTAAAGAGGGAATTCTGTCAACAAGACATCTCATATTTCCCAAATTTAGCTTTTTCTCTCAAATTATTGAAAGGCTATAACTGGAGAAAAGTAATTCTTATCCCATAGATACTATCCAACAGAAAATGGGTTGTTCTGATTTTTCCCTACTTGAAGAATAGATCTTTTATTTGTCTTTTATCCCTTCTGCAAATAGTAGGTGAAAACACATGATTTTTGAACTCAACTAATGTGGTTACAGAATTGACCCAAATTACACGTACTTTATTTTCAACATAAAGGTGTCAAATCCATTTTTCTTCCTCACTTCAAAGTAAGGCATCCAGCAACTATTTATACAAAAAAAGACTTTCTTAACATGATACATTACCACAGTGCACCTGAAGCCTGGGCTTGGCACCTGGCTTGCATAAGGATAAGATGGAGGCAAAAAGAGATCTGCAGAGGATTGGAAAACCTCCCTTCTTCTCTCCTGGCACTGAGGTAAAGGCCCCTTCATCCCGCTCCTTGGACATTGCCAACAGAAACACAATTGATGTCATGGCCGACTGGGAATGGTGTCCACTTGAGACAACACCCTGGTGTGGCTCGAAAGCATGAACAGGGACCATTATTTCACCTACAGTAGAGTCATGAGTGCTAGAAATACTTGATACTTGGCAAACAAAGCTATCAAAGGCCATTGCAATTAGCCCAGAAATATGAATAACTATTGCATAAGAGAGAAAAACAGCCTGAGAGAACTCTGGTTCTTTGATTCTTTAGATTAGAACACAAATTTTAGTTAGAGCAAGTGGCTCATTGGTGGGAGGTATTAAAAAAAGACACGAGAAGCACATAGAGCAAGCTGGTTTGCTGGTCAGGAGCTGGCTGGACAAGCCACACTTACAGATTTTAGGATCCCTGTGGCATCTTCGTGGAGCCAGGTTGGGTAGACCACTTCATCATTCAGTATGGCCTCAAAGAGGTCATCTTCATTCTCCGCCTCAAAGGGTGCGTGACCACAGAGCATCTCATAGAGCAACACGCCCATGGCCCACCAGTCTACTGCAGGCCCGTACAGCATCTCCTGGAGGATCTGTGCAAAGGGGGCAGTGTGAGAAGGGCTTCGCATAGCTGATTAACAAATGTGTTCTTCAAGACTAGGGAAAGTGATGGATTAGGAAATATCAAAGTAAAAAAATGAAGCCTCCCAGGCTGGCACGCATGTTTCATTCCGTCTCTACAGAGTGCTCTGTTTTCCCTGTGGTCAACTCAGCGACACCTTCTCATCTAGGTGAGCAAATACTTATGGCCTGCTCAGGCCAAGGTGAGGACATGTGCAGATCCAAAACAGAAGGAGCTCTGGAAATATATCAGTGTAGAAGGAAGAGGAGAATGGGTTCACTCACTCACATGGGAAAGATTCAAGAGCTTTTCTTTAGTTCTGCTAAATGAGGCTGGGATTAAATCACTGAGCAAAGACAAAGAGGGAAATAAATTAAATCACCATCAGTGGAGCACATTTTGTCTTCATTTAGGGCTAAAGTCTGAAGCAACTGCAAAGTTTACAAAAAATTTTTTTAGCTCAAATTCTTATTTAGAGGGACCTAGGACATTTTCAGTTGTTATTCACCCAATGAACCATAGATGTGTCTGGAAGTGTCAGCTTTTAATGCTGCCCCAAAAGCTGCAGTACACAAATGCAGCTGGTGGTATTTCTGGTCCGAGTTACTGGACAGCTCAGATTTCAGAAGCCGCACCAAGCAGTTGCACTCACCTCCGGAGCAATATAGTCGGGCGTGCCACAGAACGTGGCTGTGGTGACTCCATTACAAATCCCCTCCTTGCACATTCCGAAGTCCGCGAGTTTACAGTGACCCTCGTGGTCCAACAGGACATTGTCCAGTTTCAGATCTCTGAAAGAAACAAGAGCAGCATGGGATAGAGCAGTCAGGCTCCAAACCATCCACCTGGAACTAGCTCACCAGATGGGGTGCTCAGGCCACAGTGTGGCCACGCGTGGCTGTGTGAGCTCCCTGCACGCACTTAAAAAGCAACAAACTTCTTCGGGATATCTGGATAAACATTTAGATCAAGTCCCAGAACTTGCCTCATGGTCCCTAGATGATGGGTCCACACGAATGTATGAACCACATATAAAAACACAGGCTGCCCTTTAGAAACTTAGGGTAGAATGTGACTTTTCCACGCTTTCTACTTACCTTGTACCCAAAAGGAATCCACCCAGCCCCATCCCCTCCTCTACTCTAGCATCCATCTCTGCCTATATTAGGGTTCACTGAGTGGATATCCATGGAGCAGGTGGCCGCTATGTGCCAGTGATGGTGACAGGCAGCAGGAGCACAGATGAGGAGCATCTATAAGGAACTCACAGTACAGTGAGGAGACAAATATTTGCTAGACTCCAAGTTCCATGAAGGTAGATCAGGTTGATTTGGTTCACAATTATGCCTGGCATAGTGTACTCAAGAAATACTTGTTTTACACACTTACACACACACACACACACACACACACACAAACACACTTGCATGGAGGGGTGGGGGAGAGAACACATCAACTGCTGTATAATCCAAATAGCATGATGGACATATGAACCAAGCACACTGAGAGAAACATAAGAGGGAACAATTAATTCCTTTCAGTGGGCGGAGAGCGGGACAGCCTCACAGCAGAAGCAGAAATCGAGCCAGGTCTGGAAGTATGAGTCAGAGTCTCACAGGCAGGGAAGGGGGGTGTGAGATGTGGGCAGGCGGATGGAGCAGGTGCTGGGAGCAGGCACCGGGTATGGCTTTGCAGGAGGGCTGGGAGAGCCCCAGGTGGTGGCGTGCCGCTGGGTGGGGGAGCATGGGAGTGCTGGGCTGGGGCCATGAAAACCTCAGGGCTCGAGAGGAAAGTTACATCCTTCAAACTGTGAAGGGTCCGGAATACCACACTAAGGGATTTTGATATTAGGCAAAAGGGACCCATTGAAGCTTTGGGAGTAACAGATTCCGGCTGAAGGAGAAAAGATCAGCTAAGCGCAGCTGAGACGGCCCAGGGAAGAGATGCTAAGACCTGAACCAGGACATGACAAATGGAATGGAAAATAAGGGGCCCGTAAGGGGAAGGCAGGCTCCGGTGAAAGCAAAGTCAGTAACAAGTCTTGATACCCACTTAGAGGCGGACCAGAGAGAAGCCGCAGAAACGATGACTCCTGGGTTTCTGTCTTAGATCCAATGGGTTTGTTGGGATGTTAACCAGGAAAAGGAGAAACAGGAGTGAGTACAGGGTTGTTCGCGTGTGCCCCAGGTACACGAGAGGCCTAGTAGATGATGGGGAGCCCAGGACAAGGGCATTTTCCACCCCTCTCTCAATTCCGAAGAGCAGAATCGGCTTGAGGGAAGTGAATTTTCAGCAGAACTATTTGGTAAAAAGCCTTTTCTGTAGGAATAAACGTGGTTGCAAGTGGATAAAACTGTCTGCAAACTGAAGGCAGTGCTTTCCTAAAACAACCCCCCGCCCCCCGGATCTGGCTTCTGGCAGCTGGCTCTCCTGTCACCAGCCACATCCCGGGCACTGTTACAGAGGCAAGACGGTAACTATGGCAGGCTGGGAAAGAGTTCCACAGGCCGACACCGGCGCCAGCCCCCCAGCTCAGAGAGGACTTGAGCAGCAGCTTGGTCTATCGGGTGAGACGTTTACGCTTTGCTCTTTACAGGAATATTGTATTCGGAGGCAAACCACATGGGCTTATCGGTGAGGAGGGGGCTATGTGTTACATGGGGGATGTGGGTGACCCGGGAGATCTGCGGTTAATTGCCAGTGTGGTCTCCCTGGCTTTGGGCTGCCTAGTGTGCCCCTAGTGTCCCCTCACTGTGGCTGGAGCTGACTGCTCTTCTGGAGCTTCACATTCACGGTGGGCTGTGTCGGGGCACTCCTGGTTCTGTTTTCCTATCCCCAGTCTGAGAATACAAGGTCTGTTGGCCTGCACTGCCCCAGGGAAAAGGCTGGTCTGTGTCCAGCCCAGATCACGTTGCTGCCTTGGAGGAGGCAGGTGATGACAGAACTGGCGCGACTGGTTCCCACACCGCGTCCCGGGAGTTGATACAGCCCGGCCATGCAGGTCTTACAGACAGTGGTCACTGGAAATCGCCCAGGAATGGAAACGAAGTCCTATTTTCCAGGAATCCCCGATAAGTGTGGTTAAGGCGGCAGAGCTTTCTTGGCCGGGATCAATGGGGACACAGAATGGACCTTCTCTCTGCTCTTCTGCTCCTGGCGGTGGCCTCCCTGGGTGCCGGGGGTGTAAGGCAAAGGCCTGCTGTGCATCGCTTCAGCAAAGCAAGACTCCTCAGCCTGCAACCCAAACCCGGTCCCCAAATCAGTACCCATTCTCCACGTAGAATCCTACTTCCCACGCAAGCGGCTGTTTTCAGTGGGCTGATTTGTGGAAGCTGTTTCTTCCTTGTCCCACCGCACACAAAATATGAGCACAAGGAATTTAGCCCATGTGAAGTGGGAATCACAGGAGCGTGGGGCGAGAGTGGGGTTGAGGATGACAGGGGTCATGTCCCGTGAGGGAGGCCAGGCTCTCTCGGTCATTCTTCCACACATGGTTTCTGACTTGGGAGGTCCCATTACGCTTGGCCGCCTGGCTCCTCTGGGACCGATGGCACACATGAGCGAGGTGGCTGGCTGAGGTTAGACACGCTAGTCTGTAGCCCCAGGAGAGAGCAAGGCGGTGGGGGAAGGAGCCCAGCTTCATCGACACTGTGTCCTGGCCAGCAGGCCAGGCCCATGTGAACCTGAGCCCAGGGCACTCTCACTCACATTTCCAAACAAAGTGACTGAGTTTCTGAATTCTTCTGAAGCCGTTATGCCTGCTGAGGTCTCAGAAAGGATCTTCTTGGGCAACAGAAACAAGGGTTAACACAAACCTGCAACGGTCTCAAGAGCTGACTTACAATTGCTCAAGAGCTTGTGACTAATGTCCAGGTAAGAGGTGTGACTGCTTATTACTCAGCTGCTGTCACGGGTAGCAGGAATTGCATAGGGAGAGGAAAGTGCTTGGCAATCAGTTTTGTCAGTCACCCATCATGAACAAGCCCCTCTGCACAGGGGAGTCCTGCACACATCTCTCAGAAGACACACCTGGGCAGCCCCGGTGACGCAACTGTCCTGGTCATAGGATGCTCAAGGCCACAAGGGCAGGTGAGACACCTTAATCCTGATTTTCAGTCTAATTTTAGGCATTCTCAGAACTGGACGAGCTCTGAGGGAAATGCCATAGCTGGTTCCACACCAGGTGCCATCTAATAGGACAGAACTCTCAAACTGAGATCCCAAAAGGGTTCGATTATCCCAGGCTACCAGTTCTGCCCTGAGCCCAAATATCTCATACCTCCACTGTGAAGTCTGTCCTGATGTCCCCAGACATACCAATGTCAACTCTGCCCCTAGAGTGCCCAGTTCATGCCTCTATGATAGCACACCCTGCACTGTATTCCAGAAGGCTCTGTCTGTGCACTTGTTTTCTCCCTCAGCAGGGGCTGAACCTTGCTCCTTCCTCACTCCAGTGTAGTCCTGGCAGAAAGTGCTCCTCAAAGACATAAATAGAAGCATTTCAGAGGGATGCCAGTGGAGCTGCCCTGGCTAATTCAGAGCCTATTTTATTTTTAGGGGAAGGAAGGAAGTTCCATAAACCTCACTGGGACCCTTGGCCCAAAGAAATCAAACTTATAACAAGCCACGTGTTTTATCCCTTAGAGATAGATTCCATAGGGAAAGGAGGAGGACACTGATTTAGGAGGGGTAGTGATAAAGCAAAGAGGACTAAGCAGGACTCTATCCCTATGCTGGCTTCCATCCAAATGGAAATGCAGAACACGGACAGCGTTGGTCAAACAGATCCAAAGGTTACAGAGCCATTTATGGCCACAGTCAGCTTCCGCTCTATGGGTAAATCAGACCTTTATTTAACAATAACAACAACAACAACAACAAAAACCACAAAAAGTCACCCTCAGATGCCTGACTTTAGTTTGAAATATGAAGAGGTCAGTTTTTAGCTTTAGAGTTCCTCAGCCTCTTTTCCCAACATGTAACTCAGCAGCTAAACTTAACAAGGCCACACAATGAAGAATACAAGTTCATACAGGGCACAGGCTCAGATCTCAAGATGCCAAAAACACAATTACCAGCTCACCATTCATTAGCTCATTGAGCGCCGGTATTTAATAGCTATAGCTTTTGTCATGCAAGCATAGAAGGGCAGAAAGAGTTATTTTATCCTGCTTATTTTATTCTGCTTGCCTGAAAGGTACATTGTTCTTGCTGGGTAATCAGGGTTACTTAAAATGCCCACAGTAGTTTCAGAGACAATTCTCAAGTGGTTAAAAACAAAGAAGATTCATAAATTGGATTTATTTTGCTTCTGCCATGAGCTATTCTGAGAGTAATAAAACAGAATGGTATGAATCTTACTGCTTAGAACACCAGAATCAGTTACCTCTCTAAAGAAATAAAGGAAAGAGAGTTGAGAGCTGGCTCCTTGAACATGAATAAACTTAAGGGACTAGTCATATTCATTAACTATTTTTGACATATTTTTCAACTTTTTATCATGGAAAATTTCAAACATAGAAAAAAGCATAGAGAATAATACAACTCTCATACTGTTCACACAGCATCAGCCATCAATGTGTGCTCAATCTTATTTCCTCTGTACATCTATTCACTCCTGATCCATCTTTCTTCAGATTATTTTAAAGCAAACCCAAGACATGAAATCATCTCATCTATAAATATTTTAATACCTGAATCTAAAAGACAATGATTCTTTAATAAAGTACAACTTTGATACCAGTTATCAAAAAAAATTTACAGTCAATTGTCAGTATACTGCTTTTTGTCTGTTGCTCCTTAGAGGGTGTATGTCCAGAAAACCTGAAAAAAAAAGGTTTTGTGGATAACAAGAACAATAAAGTCATCAGTGGCCAACATATATTTAATGTTCATCAAATGCTAAGTGCTTTATTCATATTGTTATTTTATCCTCAAAATAATCCTATGAAGTAGGCTCTACCCCAAGATCATATCTACCTAGGGGTAAAGTCAAGATTCAACTCAGTTCTGCTCACCTCCAAGGCCTGGGCTCATAACCTAGTATACCAGGCACAATCCCTTCCATGTAGTGATGTTACTGGATGATATCCTGGTAGACTTGTTTCCTAAAAGGATTTGACTAATTGAAACAAGAACCATCTGCAAGAATCAATAAAAATCCTGAGATAGCACTGACAGAAGGATGTTTTATGCATATTACTGTGAAATGCATGATCAAAATTCTGCTAAGAAACCTTTTTTTTTTTTTTGGCTTTGATTCTTAGTTTGTACATGAAGAAGAATTCAATAGATTTTACACAATCCTTGAGGATACAGGAATAGAGGCATGCATAGCAAGTATCTCTTAAGTGGTCAGATATTCAGAAAATTTGCTGCCTTCTAAGGAGGAGAAGCTGGTATGTGGACAAATGTCAAGAGGTGGCATTTGCCAAGAGAATAAATTTGGATTATGATCTTGATTTCAAAACAAAACCATTTAGGTCTGGCTTATGTTTTGAATGTCTGGCTTTATACTTAAAATTTTTCTAAAGCAATGCCAATTGTGTTACATTGGTAAAAGAATTTTGAAAAGTCACTAAAATAGTGAAAGCCTTAAATTTGGTTTCATGGACAGTTGGATAGTAGTGCCATTTATGTATCACCTGACACAATATATTCATCCCTTTACCCACCCAACAAATCTCTGAGTATCATCCACAAGCCAGGCAACATGCAAGGGACTCGGGATACAACTGTCAGCAAACGGAGCACCATCCCTACCCTCAAGGAGATTAATTTCTGGTGGGAGAGGTAGACAGATCATTACACAACTGAACTTACAGTTATGAACTGTGATGAGTACAATGAAGAGAAAACATGGGAATACATAATGGGCTGGCTGGACCTAGCCCTAAGGAAAGATTTCCTAGAAAAGTGACATTTGAGCGGAGCTGTGAAGATCGTTGACCAAATGAAGAGTGAGAAAGATGGGGAAGTGAGGTGAGGAGGAGAACTCCAGGCAGAGGGAACAGAGGTGAGGGGAAGGATGGGGCTATGAAGGAGGCAGGAGATGCAGGGCCAGATGAGGCAGGGTCCAGTGAGGATTTCGGTCTTTGGCCTAAGAGAAAAGAGAGATCATAGAAAAGTCTTACAGCGGAGAGGGAGGGCATTAGATTTTACAACAAGACTCCAGTTAGACATGGAGAATAGATTGGAAGGGTTAAGAGCGGACACTTGGGAAGCTACTGAAGTATCCAGAAGATCATTGATGGTGGCCAGCATTAGGGGGAGGGCAGTAGGGTAAAGAGAACTGGATGCATGGAGAACTACGGGGGAAAAGTAGTGGACTTTAGTAATGGAAAGGTGCAGAAGATAAAGGGGAAAAGGTACCAGCAGGTTCTGGATCACAGAATTTATTTTTGGACATACTGAGCTATTTTTCAGACACACAAGTGGAGATGTTTAATAGGCAGCTGGATACACATGGCTGGAAGTCAAAGGAAAGGCTGGGCCAGAGCTATAAATTTCAGAGTCATTACCTGGGCATGGATGAGATCACCTGGGGAGAAGGAATGAAATAAGGAGAGGGCCTGGGACTGAGCCTTGGGAAGAAGGTCTCCTGAGGATAAGATCCTCAGTCTTGTTTACACAAAGACTGCAAATACCAGTGATAAATTATCCTCAGAGTAGGGTGGCAGACTGAGTGCCCAGGAGAGTGGGACCAAATCGTCTACCTCTGTGTGGGTCAACTATAGTTCTGCTAAGGTTTTAAAATTCTAGAAAACATCAACCTTGTACATTTAAAATCATCCAGTGGATTAATTCTAGGTTAAATTCTCAATCTCTGCTATGGGCTGTGATGCTCCTGTAAGTGTAAACTTAAGTATCTTATTTTATAAAAAGGTTTGTTGCTGCACCACACATCAACAAGATTTGGAGACAAGCTAAATTATGTATTAATAGTGGAATGGCTAAATAAATTATGGTTTTTCTACGACAGAATTTTATGAAAACTACCAAAATTTTATGAAGGATGAAAAATGTAAGGAAATGTTTATAGCAGAATTTTTATGTCTTTTGAAAAGGATTTTTTTCTCATTATAAGAGTAATATTTTGATAAAATATTATATTTTATGAAATTTAATATATATTATTATAATATATAATATAATAAATATATTATACTGTTATACTATATTATATTAATATATTAAATAACATTATATAAAATTCAATCATTGCTAAAAAATTTCAGAGAAAATGATGATAGGTTCATAGTCTTCTAATCTTTTCAATGCTACATTAACATATTATAGTAACTTCCTTTTCTCACTTAATAAGTGTCTTGGACATATTTATACACCCTATATATCTGGTTCATTCTCTGTAATGGTTATATAAAATCCCATTATAAAAATGTACCATAATTTAATCAGCTCCTCTCCATGAACACTGTTGTTTCTAATTTTTTGCAACTTCAAACAATGGAGTAATGAACACTATTTGCACACTTGTAGGAATGTTCACTTAGCACAAATTTTTTAGAAGTGGAAATGCTGTGTCAAAGGGCATAAATATTTGAAATTTAAATAGATGTGGAGAAACCATCCTCCAAAAAGTTTGCACCAATTTATACTCCCATCTGTTGAGAGTATGGAAGTGTCCATTTTTCTGGCTTCCTTATTCAGACAGACATAATCAGACTAGCCAATCTGCTAGTCAAAAATGATCTCATCGCTTCAACTTCATTTCCTCATTACTAAGGAGATTAAGCTTTAAGAAAAATATATATTTAAAGGCCATTTGTATTTTTTCTTGCCTATTCATGTTTTACCCATTTTAAAACTTGAGTTGTTTACCTTTTTGATTATTTTAAATAAGTTTATTATATATTATGAATAGTAATAATTTGTTACATTGGTTGTAAATATTATTGCCTAGTTTGTTCTTAAGTTTTGTTTATGGTAGCTTTCATATTTTTAAATAGTCAAATCTATCAACCTATCAATCTTTCCTTTATAGCTTCTAAGTATCATGACTTGTTTATAGGTTGATAAATATTCTTAGAGAAAGAACAGGATACAAACTTGTATTTTCAATATTCTCTTAATTTTGTAATAATTGCAGGGGAGAAGGATAAGCAGAAGGAAGACACGAGGGAAAAAGAAGAGGGGGGAAAGATAAAAGTGTATTTCTGGCTGATATGTTTATGAATGATTTTTATTTCTGTTTTGGATTTTCTAAATTTCTTATGAGAATCATGTATTAGTTAGATAACCAGGAAAAAGTCATTAAAATGTATGTTTACATGTGCTGGTTTCATCTTTTTCTTTGGTTTTTGTACCATTTAAGGCTGCAATTCCCAAGGATGATATGTAGGAAAAATGACCCCCTGGTCAGAATGGAAAGGATTTCTTTTTGAACCCAGGCTGCAAAGGAATGTGAAAAAATCATCTTACTTGCTTAGAGAAACTATACATTTGTGGACTCCGAACTCTGAACCTGCTGCCACAAGCTCATTTTTCACCATTGAAATTAAAGTGTCTACCATATATATAATTGTTGTGGATGGCATTTATATTTCCAGTAGCCCCACTATGTGTCCCTGTGGTCTGAGTGAACTTAAGTATTATGCAATAATGAGGCCTCTGCTAAAAGCAGCACCGCTCCTCATTACTAAATGAGGTCCCCATGCCATTTCCCCTCACAAAGAGACACTTTACCTGGTGTTTATGAGGCTGATGTATTGGAACATCTGCTGAAGAACAAGTATATAAGATATGAACAGTCATCACTATGAGGTTGCATGCAAAGTAATCCACTTTATAATGAATGAAGAAAGTCAGTAAAACAATTTCCAACCCAGACAGTGTTACCAGGGCTCCTGTGAAGCTCTTCCTCCCATCCCCTCATACTTCCTCCCAACAGCTACTTAGGAAGAGATGTGATAAAGATGAATCCTGCGTAAGTCTGGTTATCTCACCCCCTTTAAACTGGGGCCAGGGACTCACAAACTAATCCCCCCAGACCACGTGTTGGACTCCACCCAGTTCTGAATGTTTGATGCCCTTGATACGCAGGCAGCGTGTTCCCACCTCCACTGCCGTGTATACACAGAACCAACCTAACTTGAGCAAAGGGCCTGAGAGATTTCCCCTCACCTTGTCTCATGGTAGGAAAAAATATGCAAAGAAAACATTCTGGACTCATTGGACAAATACAGGAGGAAAGAAGTTTGATTAACATCCACAGTGTACATATCACACATCTCCTTAGGACCATCAAATAAATGAGCCATCAAGCTGACAGTTGAGCCTTATAATGTTTTTTTCATTCTATGTCCCCTGCCACCATCCCCCCAGGAGAGCCGAAAATCCCTGGCTGAAGCAGCATGAATTCATTTAGTAGCTCCTACAGTACTTTTATTTTACAGTTGCCAAGAAAACCTCTTTCACTGACTCTCCTTGCCAAAATCCTTCTTACACGATACCTGGCAGTGGTCAGCTTACAGATGCACTCGGCAACAAAAAGCAGGGAGGCTGGAGGATTTCAAAAAAAGACACCAGGAGATGACAGATCCTCAGTGTCTTTACTGACTACTAGTCTTTGCTCTGGTAACACAGATGGGATGCTGGGGCCGACAGTCCAGAGGGAATAAAGTGATCAACAAGCCAAATCTCTTCCCCAGTGCAGACAGCCAAGTGCAGTTGACCCACAGAAACCACCTGCTGTGGCGGCTTTGCTTGCTGGCCAAAGAAGCCAACAAGAAAGTGGAGGTTTTCTCATGGCTAGTCACTCAAGGGCAAGAGTACAAATAGGGTCAAAGAGCCAGGGGGGATTCTGAGAGCCGTGAGCTAGGAACAGGACAAGTGTGAAGGACCTTCTTGCTGGCGGGCTGACTGCAGGGTGTGAAGATGATGGGAAGAATGATTTCTGTGGGCAGGGATCAGAACTTGTTCCCTGTTTAGCAATAAGATCTTTATCACAATGATGGGCGGCTGCAGAGTGGAGTGGGGATAGGCAAGGGCAGATGGGTCCTACTTGGTTAGGTTGGACACGTGGCAATACCAACCAACAGGTTCACAGAGCGAAACTCTATTAAACACTGGAGGGCACGCAGCGCTAAGAAAATGCTAGCCATAATCCGCATTGTCACTGTTGCCGTGAAGTGGATGAAGGCTGTGGCTCTCACCCTCAGAGAGACAAACCAGACACCTGAGCTGTCAATACAAATACACAGAGTGAAGGGTTGTGAGACATCTTTGCCTGTCTCCCCATGCTTCAAGGTCAGATCTGGAACGTTCCTCATATCATCTCTAGAACACCATCACGGGCTGGACACATGACAGCAACACCCATTTGGATCCCTTTTCAGGGAACTTTACTGATTTCCTGCTAATGCTGAGCTCATACCTCTAACAAAAACAGGGCTATCCTCACCAGAGGAACACAGACCCTGTCAGCACTGAGGCCAGTTCCTTGAAGACACTGATTGACAGAAAATAGTAATGTCCTTGCTTTGCCAGGCTTAGAATCTCTCTTTCGCTTGAGAAAAATAAGCAGTGAAAGTCACAGCCATTTGCCGTCCAAGCATGAGGCCTGGCATACAGCGTGACCAGAGACACGGGGACCGTTGGGAAGGGGGGATGAAGAACGTTTTGCAACGGGGAGGATCAACTTCAAGAGGGGATGTGTGGGCTGCTTTTGGCAATTGACCTTTCACCAGCATTAGTCATGTCTTATGCAATATCGGAGGGGAGGACAAAGGCAGCCTTTGACCTGCATCAGAACTGCGGCCAGTCAGCAGGTCTCATCTGGTTACCTGCTATCCCCATCAGAGATGAAACCTGAGCCATCTAAACAAAATCTCTGAAAAACCCAAGCGGACACTTAACAGTTCAGAACCACTCCCAGGCCCTTGGAACTAAATACATACCTCACATCTCACTTTGGGACTGCAGGCAGTATTGCTTTGTTCTCTAACTATGTTTTGCATGAAAAGCCTAGCTTGTCTCAACTGGATCACAAACTCCAAGGTCAGGCCTGGAAAATTCCTCATATCATCTCTATAATACGATCACAGGCTGGACACATGACAGCAACACATACCTAAGTCCCTTTTCAGGGAACTTTACTGATTTTCTGTTAATGCTGAGATCATATCATAGCAAAATATGCAAAAGACATCACATTTTCCCCCAAGAGATTCCCTTTGGAATTCTGTTACTTCCTGAACACTCACTCTGTCCTCAGCACTTGGTTTTGTAACCAAAGGGCCCAGTTTTTCCCAAAAAAGTCAGTCAGTTGGTCATTCTTTAAATATTTCAGTACTTATATATGAAGACACTGTCCAAAGAATGTTTCCAATTTTATGTTATAGTATTGTTCTTAATAAAATTAATCCATTAAATGTATGAGTCATCGTAACTTCCTAAGATCTTATAAGTAAACAGAATTCACAAATCAGGGAAAAATTTATTTTTTAGCTAATGTGCCTTTAGTTTAGAAAGCATCACCATACCTGTTAGCAACAGTAGCACATGAAGGTATGTTTTGAGAGATGACTAATGTACTTCTTGCCTAAATGCTGGACTAATCTTGACCCAATAAAAAATGGGTTCTTCAGTTTGGTCAATTTCCCAAGACCTCAATTTCTCTGTTAAAACATCAAGGTCGCAAGGTGATAATAGATCTTAATCTAAATAGTCACTAACTCTGGATTTCATTCCATAAGTAACCTGTCCAGCAAAATTATATGTCCATATATACATCACAGATGCAATTAAAGACCTTTCACAAATAAAAGGTTTAATATAGCAATGAGAATGGGGTACATTTTATGTTTGCTAGGAAACTAGAGTCCACACGGGTGACCTTATCTGGTAACAAATCCAGAGGGACTGATTATGGAGACAGCAAATCCAGATGCATGGCCGAGAGTGGAGTCCTGCGCCCCCAGACAGACAAGCCAAGGGCAACTTTCCAACTATGCTCTGAAGGAGCAAAAAACTCCGGTGCCCCCCCACCCCGAAATCTGCTCCCTTCTCTTGCTCCCAGTGACCCTGGGTGGTCACTCAACTTCTGTCCATCAGATTTTAACAGGCAGTACAGTGTGAGGTTAAGGGCACAGATTCCAGAGCCAGACTGGCCAAGTTTTAGTCTTGGCCTGTTGTTTACTAGCTGTGTGATCTGGGGGCAAGTTACTTAAGCGCTCTATGCCTGTTTTTGCATCAGGAAATGTAGATAACAACAGTTCCCGTCTCATAGAAATTATGAGTGATTTAATGTGAATTGTTTAGAATAGTGACTGGAATGCACTAAGTGCTATCAGATAGCCTAGCCATTATTTCCTCATCAACAAAGAACCAGGTGACACCTGCATGACTTATTGCCATGATTTTTATAAAAACCAAAACTGATAAAGAGTAAAAATGAACTTTGTAAATTCTATATAACTATCGTAAGCTTCTGAGTTTGGGGCAGGTAGGCCTATTATTAAGTAACACATCTGGCTTATAAAAGCTGTCTGGGTAACAAAGCCAGGAGGCAAAGTGGGTTGGTCACATATTATCCTGCTCTGGCCTCAGTGCCCCTGGCAATGAGCAAAATTTCTCCAGAACAGGTTAAACCCCTTTGGCCACATTCCCTTTGTCTACTTCATCATCTTTGCTAAGATCAAATTTTGAAGCATTAAGACACAGGAATTAAGACCTCTGTTCGGTACCAGCAGCACAGATCGGTACCAAAAGGTTGGTTTAAATTGTGGTTCGTCTAGTTTCACCCTGGACTGCCAAATGCCGGTTAGTTCACTAGAGCTGGCTCATTCTTTTAGGTAGAATAAGTTGAAGGAGGATGTGGGAAGTCACTGAACCCTGTGGCTACTCACAACCCCCCTGTGGCTAGAGAACTTTATTTCCATTCTAGAGAACTAAAATTCTCTAGAAATAAAACACAAATTTCCCAGGAAGTGAAACAGTCTCTGTATTTCATAATACAATCAAATAAAATTCACTTGTACAGGCAGTCCTCATTCTCCACCCTCCCCCGGCCTGATTATTTAGGACACAGACCCAACAGCTGGCTTGATACACTCAGTGGTGTGCAAGGCCACCTGCAGATGTTTTTTCAATTTTTCACTGTTATAAACAATGCTGTGATGAATGAAGGTATCTTCTCAACAGGAAGTCATGGGGATCAAAGGAGCAGGTAGGAGGAGAACACAAATCCCCAAATCCCGTCTTGGGCTATTATTATATGATTTTTATTTCCCCAACTAAAATGCAATCTCCACAAGTAGAGGTGCCTTATTGTTTTGATTTCTGTATCTTTATATGTTGCGATTCCCTTTGTGGCCTAACACAGTGTTTTGCACATAGTAGGCCCCTAATAATGGCTGCTAATCTGAACAGCAATTCCCCTCTCAATTGGTTTGGTTCTGAGACCCCAGTGAGGTGGGCATAGGAAAGACACTGTGGGGGACTATTAGGAAGCTGGGTGGAGCCTGGTGTGCGCTGGGACCCTCGCACCCATCTGTGACCTCTGGAGCCAACATGAAGCTGCCACTGCCTGCTGAGGCTCTCTGTCTTAGGGATGATCCTAACACTGGGACAGCACCCCAGGAACATCTGTGGCCCTAAACACACTCTCAAGTCCACCCTAGTCCAGACACCAATCCTTCAAGACCAGTCTAGAATCAAACCAATATCAAAAGATACCATAAAGGAAAATCTACCCAGGTGACTGCCTGTTCATTGTTTGGCTTATAGGTGAGAAGTACCTTTGTTCCCATAAAAGAAAGGTATTAAACATTCCACTGACTGATGCAACAAGATTTACATGCATTTCACTGGCTATTATAGGACACGGTGAACTCTGGAGTGGCTTCTGTCATTAGGACTGTGACTATGAGCAGAGAGCACAGAGGCTGGTTTCTCGGTGCACCCTGTGCGATGGACACAGGTTCTTCCCTTGCTTCAGAGGCAGCGGGGGTAGGGAGAGTGTTGGAGGGGTTGTCATGCTGGAATGGCTGGTGTTATCTCGTTCAGTCAAGGGGCAAGAAAACTTGTCCTGGGCCAGAAGGCAGGGTGTCTGGCCTCATCTGTGTCACCTCTCTGGGCCTCAGTTTCTTCATCTGTAAAATGAGGATGACAAAATCCTTGTTTGTACCTAAGGAGGAGCCGAGTGCAAAGGGTTTTTATAACGTGCAAGGCTGGGCCATGCCAAGGCCATAGGGAACATCGCGGACACTCGTGGAAGCTACCTGTGGGCAGGGGCTTCAGCAATAGCGTCTCATTGACACGCAGCGCAAACTCACCAGGAAGCTAAGGCACACAGACATCAAGAGCGCCCGCAAGGCCACATATCCAGCAAGGGGCAGAGCAAGATTGGGCCCTTGGGTCTGATCCCAGAGGCCACCTTTCCCATGAAAGGGAGGGAAAATCACTGCTTTTATCTATCAGTGTGCTCAGTGCCAGGCCCTGAGCTCAACACTCTGCATACTCTGTAAGGCTGCTACTTTTATCCCATTGTACAGATGTGAAAACTGAGACCAGAGAGGCTCAGAGATCCACCCAAAGTCACACAGCCAGTAAGAAGAAGAGCTGGGATTTGAACCCAGGTCAGCCTGACTTGGCTTCCTGAGGCCTCCCCTCTGACGACATGATGAGAATGGGAGCCCAAGAGGGCGTTGGGTTCACCGGCCCAAAGCAAGGTGAGTCAGGGGTGGTGGTGCCAGACAAACCCTGGGCAGCCTCTGGAAGGCTACGGATTTTGCCGAAAGGAAACCTGTCACAGGCAGCACGTTATTTTTCCAGCTCGGCCCCCTGCTCGGCCCTCGGGCTCAAGGAAAGGGGACCTGGCTAATGTAAACTCCTTCTGCCCGAGGACTCCTGGAGTCCCCTCCTCGTCCTCCTGCCGCTCGGAGGCCCTCCTCTGCCTCGGTTGCCTGCCTGGAGCCTGCTCGTGTTTTCTCAGGCCCGGGCAGAGGAGTCCCCATGACGCCGGCTCCTCTGCTCTGTCCCCCGCCTGCCCGCGGCTGGCCTGGGCATCTGCCAGCGCCGGCCGCCCCGGCTGAAACCCAATCCTCCGGGCCAGCCGGGCCGCTCGCTAACAGCGGGCTGCATTGTGCGGCCGGGGCTTCGGGAGAGTCTGGATTCGCTGCTCGGGGACCCACTTAACCTCCGCAAAGGACAGGATGATGGATGGGGGTCTGGGACGGGGTTGCTGGGGGGGGTGGGCGGTAAACGAACACCAGGGCTTGTGGGGAAGGAAAGAAGGGAGGCAGGGACAGGAACGGCCCTTGGACGTGTTAAGAGCTCTTTCAGTTCTCACAGGCCTGGGGGACGCCTGTAGCGGTCCCATGTTGTCTGCGAGGGAACCGAAGCCCTGAGAGGTCAGGTGACCTGACCAAGGTCACGCAGTGAGTCAGAAACTGAACCCGGGCCTCTCGCCCTCGAGCCTTCCCGACCCCCAGGCTGCGTTTTCGC
Organism: Avahi laniger; assembly: GCA_963575035.1. Taxonomy (NCBI): domain Eukaryota; kingdom Metazoa; phylum Chordata; class Mammalia; order Primates; family Indriidae; genus Avahi; species Avahi laniger. The sequence goes on from CAUYSK010099163.1 coordinate 166,944, forward strand.
AGCAGCATTTGCCCGGCGGTGGTTCATTCTTGCAGCCCTTCTGCTTAACGGGTCCACGCGGCCTTCGCGTCTATTAAGTAGGAGAAGAAGGATAATCATGGCAGCTGGCATGACCGGGCGCCTACTGTGTGCCTGGCACTGTGCTTTGCACTTTGCTCTCATCTCACGAGACCCTAACGTGACCCACCGAGGCAGGAGCAATGTCATGGCCATTTCACAGAAGGGGAGAGCAGCGGTCAGAGATGGAGTCCCCTTAGCAAGATGTGGCAGAGCAGGACCCTCTCAGGCCGGCCAACAGAGGCAGGAGGCCCGGGCACCCCACTTGTTATAGTTGGCACCCCTTCTGAGCGGTTCTAAACGTTGCGCATCTCCCTTGCCCACCAGACAGAGGCCCCACTCTGTGGCTGGCACGACAAGCGCTGTTCCTTCTCCCGGCAACATTCCTGGCCTGGCCTGGCCTGCCGGGACGCTCAAACACATCCTTCAAAACCCATCTCAAATGTCACTGCCTCTGAGAAGCCCTCTCTGATGACCCTGGCACCAGGGCTCCCACAGTCCTGTGTGTGTTTCCCATCACTGTACTTGTCGCCCTGCCTTGTGACTTTCTTTTACTCGAGGGCCCCTCAACTGGGCTGGGAGTGCCTGGCCGGCAGGGCCGAGTCTGGTTCACTGTGGCAGCTGCCAGCCTCTCTGTTAAAACCACCTTACCCCTGATCACCCAGGCCTAGCCAGACATCGGAGGCTCTTCCCTAATTAAGCCATCGGTCTGGGTGTCTGGATCCTTCCTCCAGGAAATATGGCCACTGGTATCAAGATGGCTCCGCACACGATACAGTTCAAAGCACTTGCTCGGTGCCAACCACTGTGCTGAGCTGTCACATGTATTATCTCTTCTGATGCTCACATGCCTATGAGACAGAATTATTATTGTCCCCAGTTACCCACCCACCTGTCGCCCAGCTACCCATTCATCTCACCCCATCCATCTGTCCCATTCCGCTCACCCAATAACCCACCACCCACTCACCCACCCACACATCTAGCATCCGGCGTATGTATCCATTCGTCACCAGTACATCTTCCTCCTGAACCAAGCTCCCTCCTTCCTTTCGTCTTGCAGAAGGCGGAAATAACCTTCAGAGAGGTTAAGCAACCTGCCCAACATCACACAGCTCATAAGCGGCAGATCTAGGAGTCGAACCGGGTCCTCATTTAACCACTCTGCCACGTGGCCTCTTCGCTTTCTCGCTTTATTTCTCTCTGCCCTGTTGCACGCGGGTTTAATCTTATAAGTCACCTCAAATCCTTCTGGATGTGAGTGGAGTGTAAATTACAAATCAGTAAGACACAGGCCACAGTAAGTCCAAGCCAGGGTCTGTCAGGTTGGAGTCAATTAGCAGGCTTGCCGCAGGACCTGCTGGGGCTAGATCTATTTGCCTAACTGGCACTGGTTTCCCCCAGTGAGGGACAATTAACTCAAATCCCAGAGCCTAGACCACCCTTCTGCTTCTGGGCAAGGTGTCAGGCATTTAGCTACAAGAAACTTACTGTTCATTCATTCACCCATTGACCCACACACCCACTCATCCATCTATCTTTCCGACCACCCAATCCTTGCAGTCATCCGTGAACTATCCTGACATTCACCTACCTATTAGTTTCCCCTCCCACATCTATGCACTCTGCCATCTATCTCTCTGTCCACCCAACCCGTCCACTTACCCGAAAATCCCCCCACCACACAGCCACCCATTCGTCCACCCACCCACCCATTCTCATCCATCCAAGTGGCCGTTTACGAAATCATCCTGCCATCTTGCCTTCCACCCATCCACCCATCCATCCATCCAGCCAGCCACCCCTTCACCCCATCCATCTATCATTCCACCACCCATTTACCCACCCACCCATATGCCTCACATCGCACTTAGGTATCCATCCATCCATCCATTCATCCATCCAGCCATCCATCCATCCATCTGCTCCTCCATCCATCCATCCATCCGTTGATCCAGCCCTCCCTCCATCCATCTTTCCACTGAGCTGACCTCCCTCCCCCACTTCCTCTCTTCTTTCCATTTATCTGTCCATCCGCCCATTCGTTTACCTGCCCATCCATGCACATCACTCACTTATGCATCTACACATCTGCTATCCCTGCTTCCCAGCTAGCCAGCATCTCTCAAACACCTACTGTGTGCCAGGCCTGTGCTAAGTACTGGAGAATCAAAAATAGGCACTGTCACTGACCTCAGGATCCTTGCTGATTAGGAGCAAACCCTAAACTCCTACGGATCCCAACCCCAGCGCCTAAGGACTGTCCAAGCTCCACCTTCCACCCTTGGATTTGGCCCCTTGCTCAGTCTGGTATCCTGGGTTCTGTTCTGCCGCCTCTGCATCTGGCTTCCCTCTGCCTGCAGATGGCCCTTTCCCCCCGGGCCCCGCCTGCCCTGTCGACCTGTTTCCCAATCACATTCGGCGTGGACAGGGCCGAGGCCCATGCCACCCCACAGAGGGGCCGGTGAATGGGAACTTGAGCCCAGATTCAGCCCCACTCCCACCACGGCCCCCTGTTCCAGTCTCCAGGGAGGACTCCAGCATAAACAGACATAATCCCACAGCAGAGGAGGACCCTCACCCTGCCTGCGGGTCAGAGGAGATTTCCCAAATGAGTGACACCTGGCACGAACCCCAAACATTGAGTAGGAGACAGCCATGCAAAAGAAGGAGGGAAAGGGGAAGAGCTGAGGCAGGGAGAGAGGGTGCTCCGGGCAGAGGGAACAGCTTACACCAAGGCTGGGAGGGGAGAACCAGCAAAGCCCCTTCGGGGAGCTGCACGCGGGTGAAGGAAGGCCTAGGAGAGAGAGATACCACAGTGCCGTGAACGCCAGCTTGAAGGGCTAAGACTTAACCCCAGGGCCAGCAGGGAGCCATTGAAGGGGGGCCTTACTCAGCTGTCGCTGCATTCCCTTGTGGAGCTGATCCATTTTATAGAATAGGAAACTGCAGCCCAGGGATCAGAGAGGCACAGAGGGCTGTCCCAGGCCACACAGCTGCTCAGGAGCAGAGCAGAGATTTCACCCCAGGGCTGATGGCTCCAAAGCTCTCATTTTTTCTGAGAGCGGCTGCTGCCTAGGAGGAGGTATTTCCAGAATGCCTGCATCCCTCCCACGTTAACGCTCCCCTCCAGGCCCGCCTCTGCGACTCTTGGCAGTGTGGGTGCAGTGACAGAACGCCCCAGAGTGCCATCTCTGCTCGGCGTGACTCCCCGGGCCCTCTTGCCAATCGCACCTGGCATCTCAGGCTGCTAAGCAGTCACGGCTCTGCCGGGGCGTTTCCTCGTGTGTCGATGTGTCTCAGGGGAGTTGCTCAGCAATTTCCCACCATCTCCACAGTCGGAGCCTCCACGTCTCCATCATCAGTTACCGTTCATTTGCCACCGACACGATACCCCCAGAGGCAATGCCAGGCAAAGAGCCAGGCCCGAGGGCTTCTGGCAGGAGCCGGTGGAGCCCGATGTGGCCGGGCATGGAAGGGTTGGTGGCAACGGGAAGGGCCTAAGAAGCAGCAGGGCTTGAAATGAAGGAGGACCTTGGGCGGAGAAGACCAGGGGGAGGTGCGCCCTGAGCCGGCCGTCAGGAGGAGGACACTGGCCTGGAGCCGAGGGAAAGTCCCCACTGCCAGCGTCTCCAGCATCGTGGCTACCATGTACTGAGCACCTACCACCCGCCAGGTGCTGTGCCATGCAGACATCTAGCATCGTGCAAAACCCTTCAAGGCATGGAGCATTCGCCCTGTGTAGCGGATAAGCAAACTGAGGCTCAGGGAGAACGAGTGGGCCAAGATTCCGGCAAACTGGCTGCAAGTCGGCGAGGAAGGCAGACTTTGATTTTTGGGCTGCATGCCTCAAACTCCTTTCACGATTCCAAGGAGACTTTGGGGAGTCCAGAGTCTCAGGCGAAGGCCGAAGCAGGTGGTGGAGTCGGGCAGGGTGGGCCTCCGGGCCCGAGGGTGGCAGCTTGGACCCAGGGAGCAGGCATGGTGTGGTCCAGAGGCGGGAGGCTGTTGCCAGGCAGCGGAGTGGGCAGACACAAGGCGGCCTGATCCCCAGCTCGGTGCTCTGTCTGCCACAACCTTGGATGTCCCTGCAGTCCCTGTGGAGTGTCAGGACGGGGGCTGCTGTCTGCTGGGGGATGCAGCCACATCACCTGAAAGGGGCTTCTCTTGTCTGTGCCGGAGACACATTCCATGAGGCCCCCAAAGGCTTCTGGGGAGGTCGGGCAATCCCGGGAGGCTGACTCCTCTTCCTCCCCTGTGATGTGACAGCCCTCGGGCCTGAGCTGCCTGGGACGCTGACCGGGCACGGAAGGGGCAGCTGGAGACGCCTTCCTCACCCACCCTGAGGGGATGAGCAAGACCCGTGTGACATTCAAGGCCTTTGGTGGGCTGGCCCTGGCCTCTGACCCCAATGGCACCTCTCTGAGCCCAACCTTCTCGTCTCCCAGTGCTGAACCCTCGCCCTTGGTCCTGGCCCTGCCTGGAAAGATGGGGCCTTGCAGGCAGGGCAGCCTGAGTGGAGGCCTACCGAGAGGGAGGGACCAGGGGTTTCCTAGACACGCTAGGCTCTCTTGTCGCCTCCTTGCACCTGCCCAGGCTGCTTCCCCTGCCCAAAATGTCCACCTTCTTCAGCTGGAAAACTCCTATTTACCCTTGAAGACCTAGCTCAAGCATCTCTTCCTCCAGGAAGCCTTCCCTGACCACCTCCCCTTCCCCAGCTTGAGTTAGATGCTCCTTCTCTGGGCCCCAACTCACTCTCCAGAGTGTGTCTGGTGCCCTTTCCTAGCCTGGTGTTTGGACTGGGCCATGCCTACTGGACGTGAAGGCCATTGTCATCCAGTGTGACCTGGAGACAGCTTCCCCCCGGCACAGGGAGAAGCCGTATTGGACGATGAGCTAGTGGTCTCGTGCTAAGCCCACAGACATGACAGGCCTGGCCCTGCCTCCGAGCTAAGCCAAGCAGCAGACTCCCAAGCTGCTGGAGGCGTCACTCTGCCGCTCCTTCTGGGAGCCGGAGGCCACAGGGCCACAGGCCACAGCCAGGCCCTGCTCCCCACCTGGTCGGCCTTCAACTCCCCAGTCCCACGCTGGGGTTCCTCCTCGCCAGGATTCTGTACCGGTGGTGACGGCGGCAGCCTAGGGCGGCCCCGTCAGACCGACTGACGCTGGAAGCGGGCTGAGGAATTCCTGCTGTAATTGGGAAATTGGATCTGGAACCTCAAGCATCTCTCCACGCTGGCACACATCCTGCTGGGATGGGCCACTTTTCTGGCGGGGTTAAGGTGTGTGGTGGGTGGTCCCATCGGGCTAATGGGGGATCCCAACCCCTGCTCTGTTGGCCCTCTCCTCCCCCTCCACCACAGGACTATAGCCTCAGTGACCTCATCTGGGAAATGGGAGCAGTAAATGACACCTACTCACAGGTTCGGATGCAAAGCTCTTAGCACAAGGCCCAGCACAGTCAGCTCAGCTCAGGAGAGGTTAGAACCACAAGCGTCATCACCCTCATTCACCCTGAGGCCAGCAGAGCTGAGAACAGCTCCCAGAGGAAACTCTGGGGTTGGGCGGGACGAGTGGACAGCTGCCTTTGACCAGGGACAATAATCATAATCCCAACTTCCCGCCATTGAGCACCTGCTGGGTGCTACCGCGTACCAGGCGCTGTGCCAGCTACTTTTCATAGGTGAAACCATGTGCTCCCCATTTAACAGATCAAGAAACTGAGGCTCTCAGAGGGACTGTGGCTTGCCTAGGGTCACCAAGGAGTTGGTGATAGTGCTGAGATTCTGAGCGCCCTTTGGGGCTTCCTTCCTGCTGCCTCCCTTCAGCGCTCACAGTCCCCTGTGCTGGGCCTGGCAGGGAGCGCTCGCTTGGCCTTATTTAAAGTTGCAATTATCTGGCCCATTTCCCACTGGCTGCGGCTGAGCCCTCTGGGGAGCTGGGAAGACCCTGATGGAGGACGCCACGAAC
>CAUYSK010099165.1:0-41582 GCA_963575035.1 Avahi laniger
AAAAAAAAAAAAAAAAAAAGGGAAAGGTCTAGAATAGATTCTTCCACACAGCCCCCAGAGGGAACCAACCCCTCTGACACTTTGATTTCGGACTTCAAGACTACAGAACTGTGAGACAATACATTTCTGTTTTTTAAGCTCCTCAGTGTGTGGTACTTTGTTACGGCAGCACTAGCAAACCAATATAGAAGGGGTGATGGATTCGGGACCTCCTTGTGAGAGGGTGATTGTGAAATGCAGGACCTGGAGTTGGACAGGACTCTCTCTCTCCCACCAACACCCTCTCCCAGAATGACTGGCTCTTCCAAACGCTTAGGGTGGGATCTAATTGTCTCAATAACACAGTTGTCATGACAACTAGATATAAAGTTTAGTTCCAGAATTTGAACCTAAACATGCTAAAATCTCCACAGGATATTTTCTTTGACTGAGAGTAAATTAAGCAGAGCATTTGCATGCGCACACAGACGCACTCTCTTGAAAACATTGAAAAGGGCCTACATCCTCTGACTCATACCTCGGTGTTCTGGAAGAGGAGCCATTCATTACCATTACCCATCTATTCACTCGGCTGACATTTATCCGTTCAATTGGCATTTACTGAGCAGCTACCATGTGCCAAGCACAGAAGGAAAATCCTTGTCAGATGGACTGTTTATAACAGAGGAATCTTGAGATTGTTAGAAGGTCTGGATTGAAGAATGACATATTTGCTTGTGATAGGTTAGGGAGCACGGTGAGCTTCATGAGAAAGGGAGCTGTGCGTTGCTAATTCATCACTTCTTCCCTAGGGGTCTAATGCAGTTCCAAGTACCTTATAGATGCTTAATAGATATTTATTGAACAAGTGAATGAATGAAGGAAGGAAGGAACAAAGAAAATTCAAAAGAGCACTGAAACTGCTCTGCCAATCACGAAACATTGAAATGTTTAGTTGTGGACCTAACACTAATGTTAGCCGATATTTAGTGAGAATTTCCCATGTTCCTTGCATCAAGCACTCCACATGTACTAATATGCATTTTGTGTAATATTCCCCAAAATTGTGGCTGTAGTAAGTCATATCCCCATTTTTATAGGTGAAGAAATGAGGCTTTTAAAGAAGAGGTAAGTTGCCTATGGTTATAGAGAAACAAGCGAATCTGCATTTGTGTCCAGTTCTGTCCAAGTCCACTGCCTGTGCTCCCTAACACAGAGGCTCACTCTCCCTCTTTCCTCGGAACCTGAGCATGTCGCCCACATTCTCAAGGCTGGTGTCTCCTAATGGAAGGGAAGGGAAGAGTGAGAGAGAGTAGATTTCTCCATCTATGATTAGTTGCTCATTTATATTCCCTTAAATGGTTCTCTTCAATTTCCATAAATAACAGCCCTAAGAAGCAACTTGAAGAATCCGGACATGTGTTATGTCTTCTTCCCTCTCTCAGGAAACCATTTAGTGGTTTTCTTCAGACTCACACAAAAAGAAAAATGAGATCAACTTCAAACACCTTCCTACAGATTCATGATCTGGCACCCGACGATATCCCACTCGGCAGGATTTTAACACCAAAACCAAAAAACTGTCAAGGAATGTCACTGGTTTGAATTTGCATAATCGATAGAGTAGGGTATCGATTCGTGTTAGTAAACCAGAAACCTTGAACTCGAGATGTGAGTTCATTGGGGTTAAATGGCGTCATCTCTTGATAGAGAATAACGTTTTAGCCTGGTTCTGTTGGACTCTGCAAATTGCTGCTGCCTTCACAGCCCCCATTTGAGTAGGAGGGGACGTACCTTCTGGAGTTGCGAATGTGGAGCCACACCGAGCAAAGAAGAGAGGGGCGACAGGCTCCTTAACTGAAACACGAGAGCAAAGCAACGTGACCTGCTTTCCTAAATGTGAGTTTTCAAGAATGAAGGAGAAATTGTAGACGAAGTTGCTTTGAAATTTCCGTGTGTCTGTGGTGGGCTGGGGGGAGTGAAAAGTATCTGATAAAGGCTGACTCATTCTAAATGCATAATGTAAACATTCCCATGAGTGACTCTCCATGGGTCATGAACCTGACCTGACGCCATGATGTGGGCACGTTTGTGCTCATTTATTCGTGCGTTTGGTCCACATCACCTGTCTGCTGAGCCCAACACTGAGCTGGGCAACTGGCACAGCAGTGGGTGCAATCGCTCAGCTTGGGTAGGTGGAGTTACAGACTGCTTGGAAAGGAAGGGGTTCATTTATGGGACCTCTAAATGTTTATGGTGGGAGTTACCCAGATTTTGAGGAGCAGAACATGATGTCAGAGGGGTCAGGTCAGCGTAGGTAAGTATAGCTGGTGTTGGGACTTACACGAAATTCAGCATGACTGATAGCAGAGACAGCAGACACCGTCTCACACTGCCTTGTCCTTTTCCTTCCTAGCCTTTGTCAACGTTGCAAGTCTTTCATTCACTGTGATTATTATTATTATTTTTTAACAGGACCCTCGCCAAGCTGAAAGCTCCATGAGGACTGGAATTCTAACTGTCTTGTCCACTGCTTATGCTCAGTAGCTTAAACAGTGGCAGGCAGATTCGAAAATAGTATCTGTGAGTCGAGTGAACGATGAATGTGTGTGGAGGCATGTCATGAGATAAGATCAGAATCGGGCTGTTGTCAGATCATAGGGAGCCTTGAATGCCACCTTGTAAGTGCTCAAGAGGTATTCACTGAACAAATGAATGAATGAAAGTTCAAAAGAGAACTGACACTGAGCTGGGAATCAGGAAATCTACGATGACAGGGAAACTCCAAAGGTACCCTAAAGAGGACATTGGCATAGTTGATTCCACCAAATCATCCTACATTTGGTGCTGGTGATATGAGCTTGGTGGTTTGCCACATTATCAGTGATCTGAAGACAAATAAAATAAAGCTCTATTTGAAGAAGATTATAATCTAGAAAACAAAGGGATTTACTCTATACCTTTAACTATTTTGGAGACTTCTCTACAAGGAAATATCTAGATTTTTTTTTTCATGGAGTATAATGAAAAAAGGATTTTTGCTAAAAATAATTCTTCTTGCTATCAGCTGTATATTTTCTAAGAGTACAAAGCATAGTGAGAAATAACTACAAGTATCTTATTCTACACCAAGGATCAGAGACTATGGCAGGAAGGACAAATATAGCCCACTGCCCATTTTTGTATAACTGTGAGCTGCGAATGGTTTTCAGATTTTTACATTATTTTTTAAAAATCAAAAAAGGGAATAAACTTTAGCGTCACATGGAAAGTAGATGAAATTCAAATTTCGGTGTCCATAAATAAAGTTTTATTGGAACACAGCCGTGACTATTCATTTCTGTGTCGTTTGTGGCTGCTTTTTTGCTACAATGGCAGGATTGAGTAGTTAGTACAATTAGGCTCACAAAGCCTCTCAGGTATTTCCTATCTGGCTGTTTATAGAAAAAGTTTTCCAACCACTGCTCTAGGTTCACAGTGAGTTTTAGTGACATGGTTTGTTGTGCCAGCATTAATTTGGGGGACCTTCCCTTTAAGGGCTTCCTTTTCCTGAATCGGTGGTTCCCCACCAATTAAAATGTAACTACATTTGGGAATTTTATTTCCTGCTTCTCAGAATGAATGCCTTGCAAATGATGATTGATTATGCCTTTGATTAGGAAGTAAGGGGACATACAGCTTAGCGTGAAATGCAAAGCTACTTTAGGTCAGCACAGCATAGTTGAAACAACAGCCGGTTAAGATCAGGAAGCCGATGTTTCACCCTGCAAGCTTGGGCCGCTCACCTCCCCATCTGGGCCACAGGCCCCTTATTTATCAAATGACAGGTCCTGGGAGGCAGTCTTTAAGATTTTTTTTTTCCAGGACTAAAAGTCTGTAATTCTGCAAGTACGAGTCCCTATTTGTACCCAGGGCTGTGCCTACTCCTAGTAGATACGCATTTTACAAAGAAAACACTCATGGACCACTAGATACCTTCGATTATTTACACATGTGTGGAGTTAACAAGACCTTCATGAAAATGAAATAAAGGCTGGAATTTCAAATCTTCAGGAAGCATGGGAACAATCGGGGTCCTGCATTTCATCTTGTAGCTTTGGGATGCATTTTGTCTTTCATTTGGAGGTGACTGGGAAAAAAAATATACTTAACAACATTTTGGAAAGCAAGGCTGTAATTTGAAAGAGCAGGTATGGTTGCAACCTATGGTGAGAACATCCTCACCCCATGCCAATTTCTCTATGCCTTAAAAGTTGCAATCTTCTTCCTGCTTAGTCCCATTATTATTCTACCTCAAAGTTTCCTAACAGAATATTGGCAGCTGATATCGAGGGCAGGATTCAAGCAGCAAAACTGACCACCGGGCACATCTTTGTGGTTTATCTGGGCCCCTAAGTGACAGCCCATTGTTCTCCATTTTGAGCTGGGTGGGGATCTTGGCAAGGTACTTGCAAAATATCAATGCTTAAGTGAGTGTTCCAGTTGTTAAATCATAATACGGCGTGATTTCATTGAAATGAAGTAATTACAGGCAGAGAGAAGAAAAGTCAAATGATATAAAAACAGGTCCTTTTGGATTGTCTGAGTACTAATGTGCTCTCTGATGCATATGCATTTCTCATTTCTGATACACTCATCGCACAAAAGGTTCCACTATTTTAAGAGTGGAGGTTAGTGTTATTTTGGCTCAAGCTCTCATCCCGAAATCGGAGCGAAGACGCTGCACTTACAGGCCCTCAAACATTTCCCAGAGAGGTTGTAATTATTCTAAATCAATACATCTCATGTTTTAATATTGTAATCTGAAATCTACAATTTAATCTCCCTACCCTCCAGCCCTTACGTTAAGCAGACGGCATCTTTGTTCAAATCTTGGCCCTAGATGTCCTAACTGTGTGATCTTGAACAAATTGCTTAAAGTTTCTGATCGTCGGTTTCCGCATCTTTAAAAGGAGGATAATAATAGAACACACTTCATATGGCTTTTGTTATCTTAAATATAGATGAAAAGCACTTCCTAGTGCCTGGCACACAGCAAGCGCTTAACAGATATGAGCTGTTATTCTCTGCCCTTTGGGTTCAGATGGTACCCATCTGGGAGTCTGTCCTTGTCCCCTCAGGGCTGGTGAGGTCCATTAGGACCTCCAGGCTTTTCTTTCTCCTACCACTGTTTTCACGGTTTCATCATTATCTGGTTCCTGCCCTCTTTTCAACACTGTGGGTTTCTCAAGGGTTGCAAACCTGTCTGATTTATTTTTGCATTTCTGGATTCCTTCTCAGACCCAGATACATAGCTCTAGCCAACAAGTGTTGCAAAGAGTTAAGTAAATAAAAACAGTATACATGTAGAAGCAACAAAATCATGAAAATTACTTGTCCATGAATACCCACTACTCTTGGAATAATAACTAAAGAAAAAAAATCCAAAACCTTAGTGAGGCATGTGCATGGTCCCCTCTCTTGGCCTTCAGCCTCTTCTTAAAATACTCGCTCTCTCCTTCTACCCATTCTCTGTACTCTCAGCCACAGTAGAAATTTTTCAGGACCTCTGGCCACAGGATCTTTGCACATGCTTCTCTTGCCATCTGGAACTGTCTCATCCACCACATTCATCTTTCAGTTTACAATTCACATCCTCCTCTCTTGGGAAGCCTTGTCTCACCTCTCAGTCTAGGTCAAGTCTGATTGTTACATGCGCTTATAAAAATCTGATTCTTCCCATTTGAGCTTTAAGCTCAATTTAAAGTAATTAAATTTAATAACTTATTTAGTTTTGTGATTATTTCATTAATCATAGATTATAAATTTCACAGGAATAGGAATCATGCCCACTTTTACTCTCTCTTGCCTCCTCAGTGTCATAGACAGTGCCTGACACATAGTATGTGCTCAATAAATATTTGTTAAGAAATGAATGAATGAAGAGCCGGCAATTTTCATTTCAGAAGTGGGTATGAAAGCGTTTTCCTGATGAGGCATCAGATTTCTTTATTCAGTAGTTTCAACCAACAGCAGATTTTCTACATGTTTGCTAAGAGGCAGGGCTTCACCTGCCTTACCGTGCTGGGCTTATTTAAGACTCTATTTTGCACCTTTCCTGCAAACACCGAGCAAAACCGCAACATCAACACTGGTCAAAGATGGACTGACCTCACCTAAGTGAGAGGTGCAGGCTAACAGAGGACTGGATCTTGAGTTGAGCTGCCCACTTGATCTTGCACTTGATTATTTTTTTAAAGCTTTTTGGCCACTTGTTTGCCGGTTCCTCTGACTTGCCTTGGTCTTAGGCATGACGCTTTAACTCTGTGTCTTTCTGGTTCCTTCCTTCCATACCCACCCCACTCTTCACCCCAAACTGCACCTGCTACCTGCCTTCAAGGGATATTCACCCAGGTCCTGGAGACTTTCTCTGGACATCTTTGACAGTGATTGCTCCTTCCCGGTTCTGCAGGAGGTGAGGGACAAAAGATAGAACCGTGAAAGACAGCATCTTAGTTGCTGATTGGGAGAGGGACCTGAGGTTTCAGGTGAGGGCGGGGGAGGAGAAGCAAGATGTGCCCGTGTTACCTTCTTCGTGGTTTACCTGCTGTGGTTGTTGTACACCTACACCTGTGATCCTTAAGGAGGATCACTCTTTTAAGCTCAGATGTATGATCTGAAAGCTAATTACAGTTAATAATCCTTGTGTAGTTCATCGCTATGGTCTGAATATTTGTGTCTCCTGAAAAATTCAGGTATTGGGTTTGGTGATGGTATTGGGAGGTGATGGTGTCAGGAGGTGGGGCCCTAAGGTGATTGTATTAGGTGATGGTATTAGAGGGTAGGGCCTTTGGGAGGTGATTAAATCATGAAGGGGATGCCCTCGTGAATGGGATTAGTGTCCTTATAAAAGAGGCCTGAGGAAGACCCCTCTCCCCTTCTACCATGTGAGGGCATAGCTGAAGGCACCATCTCTGAACCAGAATGTGGGCCCTCACCAGCCACCACATCTGCTGGCTCCTTGGTCTGGGGCTTCCCGGTCTCCAGAACTGTGGGGAACAAATTTCTGTTGTATGTATGCTACCCAGTTTACGGTATTTTGTCCCATCGCAGCCCAAACGGACTAAGGCTTTCATCCTTCTCCCAAACCGTCGCAATCCCTTGGTTCCCGCCCTTGAAGTTCAGGCTGTCTTCCTCCCTCTCCTCACTTGAAACGCACTGCGTCTGAATTTGCAATAGTCCTGTTACCTTTGGTGTTGACATACCCGTTTTAAATGAACTGGGCTGTGTTCCTAGTTTTCTTGAAATTGCATGACTTTTAACCAATTTTATGGAAAACTCTGCAGCCCTCCTTCCCCATTCGGCCATTCTCTCCTCCTCTCACCCTCTCAATCTTCGTATACATTAATTTATCCTCGGAAAGATTTCAGCAAACCTCGATAGCCTAATCTATCTTCCTTCATTCCATTCCACCGTCTTGGTCCAAACTGTCACCACCTCATCCATTGCAAAGAAATGTTTGAGGAGCGGGCATTTCTTCCCATTCTACCACCCAAGGGGCTGAGAGCATCATCTTAAAACAAAACCATACCATATTTATTAAATTGTAATCCGAGGTTGTTAGCAATATGAATCTTCTGGTTTCTCTAGCTTCAGCTGCCTCACCCGGCGCCATGAATATTCGTTACCCTAGCCGTATGGAACATTCCATCAGCAGCTTCCCTAAGCTCAGACCTCTGGAAGCACCATGAGCACCGCAGTGCTGAGCTCCAGCTGCCTTTGGTCCACAGGCTAATATCTTTTTACTTGCCCCTCAAGAATCGTATTAAAAATCATCCCTTCTCCTAAGCCATTTCTAACTTTCCAGAGAGAATCAGTCATCATACTTTCTGCAAAACCATAACTCTGTTCATACATAAAGCAGAACAAAAATATTTTAAAATAATTGTCTCATGGCATCTCTCTCCCTTGCTGAACTTGGAGGTCCGTAAGTGTGAGACCCTTGTCTTAACAACCCAAATGTTCCCCTTCAGAATGAGCACAACACCTGGTACATAATAATCGTAATAATATATTCGGTGAATGAAGAGTTTAGCTTAAAAACATATCTTTTTTTTCCCCTTCAATAACGAGCATTAACTCCAAAAAAAAAAAAAAAAAATGTGCGCTCCCCTGACATTGAAGTGGTATTTTGTCGAAGCAGCAGCCAGTTGAGAAATAAGAAAAGTGGGTAACATCTGCATTTTGGTGTGTCTGTGTCTATAGTAAATTGTCATTTACAATGATCAAAAAGAAAGGGAGGATAAGAAGTTTGTTATAAAACAGACTATGAAAATAACCTAGATTGTGATTCTGCCATTTTAATTTTATCTCAGTTCTGATAAATCGTCCTCTTTAAAATGCTTGCCCTCCTAAAGAGTGCTGATAAGCCCTCCAAACAGATCCCCCAATCCTTGCATTTCTAAGCCTTTGATTTGGGTTCTTAGTAAATGCTAAACGATAAGAATAAGCCTCAGTGATGGTTGTGAGGTTCTGGAAATACTCTTTTCATCTAATTTTCCTTTTCATTGACTTAATCTATATTAGCATTCCAATGCTTCACTTTAAGTATATTCTTTCTTTATTTCAAGAATGGAAGTCATTTCAATTTTCCACGAACATTTATCGAGTGCCTCCTGTATCTCAGACTCTAAATTGGGTGCCAGTGATTCTGTAATACATGGTGTCTAAGCTTAAGAAGTTCTAAGTCTGAACCAAAGAATTAAAGGAATAAGATCTTAGTAGTGATTACAGTAAAGGAAGGAAGTGTGTTTAACCTAAGGGGAAAGATTAGACTGATTTGGGGGAAGGTGGCTGGTAGAGCTGACTTCAAAAAGTGATGACTTTTGAGCTGGGCTTTGAGGGCTGAATAGGAGTTTGCCATTACACCGGATAAAGAGCAAGCCGAAATGTTTTAAAATGTGTTTGTAAAATAATATTGCAGTTGATTTCAATCAAATCCAGCACATGGATATTACAAAGTAAGGAGGAAAGATAGGAGGGGTGATGTGATTTGGAAAAAAAAAAACAAAACAACTTTCCCCTTCTGGCATTTTGCTGTTGTTTCATTGTCTTTGAGGCTACGGGGAAAAAATATTTTGTGAGGGCTGCTTTGACGTGTTTGAATTATTCATCATTAAGAAGTCAGGCAGCTGACACTAGTCTTTGTTAAAGCTATCGAGTGTGGTATGGCATCCCTAGAAAAGCAGTGTGTTTTGTTACACTCCTACCGTGTGTGAGGGTCACACGCGCGTGTGGGAAGGTCTTGATCAACTTCTCTCTGACTGATGCAAATCAGAGGACATTTTGTACCTATGTGTCCTATCGTTTTTCTCCACTTTTTTTTAGGATGAAAATTGTTTGTCATTGGAGACACAGGCGTGCACACACACACACGCACACACACAGCAAGACCTCCTGGGTGTGTGGGCTGCTTGCTTCATTAAAAACCCGGAGCCTAGCCAGACGGAAAGACACAACCACCTCGCCCATTAGCGTTCTTGCTCTGACACAGGCCGCTTGACCTGGGAGCAGCCGGAGCTAACGGATGTCTCATTAAAATAGCTTTTGTCAGAGCGTTTTCCCCACCATTTAACATTCTCCTGAGCATTGCTCAGGACGTGGGGTCAGGCAGTCAGCTGTCTCTTCTCGGGGCAGAGCGGTGTAGGTGGCGGAAAGGCTTCAATGGGTGCTGCAGCCCTACTGTGTGCCGGTGTTACCCAGCGCTCTCAATAGCCGTATTCACGCCATGGGGGCTAATGGTACATACATGCTAACAGGATGAGTCAAGGCTAACATTTCGTGCATGTTTACTGGGTCTCAGGTACTCTGTGAAATGCTTCAGATGGGTTACCTCATTTAACCCTCCAAACGCTATGACGTATGCATTATTACTGTTCCCATTTTACAAATGACAAAAGCAAGGCTAAGCTAGATTAAGCAACATCCTCAAAGGTTAAGAGATAGTGTTTGCTACGGGAAGATTCAGTGTGTACACTCTTTCTACCATACCATGGCAGTGTGGTGCTTTTACCTCCACTGCGGGCTGAGCAGCATGGCAGCAATTCAACGACAAGAAGATCGGTCGAGGTGGTTGCTGTGGTTGTCACTCTTAGTAATAAAAACAGCATTTGCTGAGACTTGCTATATGCCATGCCCTGGACTAATTACTTTATTTGTTTATCTCATTTAATTCTGTTTGCCACACCGTGAGGTGTTCCCATTTGTTCCCATTTCACAGATGCAGAAATAGAGGCTTAAACTGGTTAAACAGCAAACGTCAGCCTGACTTTGATCCCTGCTCACTCCAAATCAGAAGGAAGAAATGACGGTGACTTGGACTAGGGTGATACGTGGAGAGAAATGAACAATGTTGAAAGGTATTTTTGGTTTATGATTGATAAAACTTAGTGATTTGCTGTTGAAATGTAACTCAATTTAGCAGCCTTCTATTGGGCAAAGCTATTGCTATGAGGCATGATGCTAAACCCAAGTATAATCAGGTAAATATCACACCATCTCTGTCTTAGGATGCTAGTAAACAAGAAAATCAATGAACACATGAACTCTGTGATATGCATTCACATGTATGTGAATATGATGATGAACAAAAACCATGCCACACTGCTCTACTTCTTATTAGTGAAATATACAATTAATAATAATAGCAAACACATAGCCCACATCGTATGCCAGGCATGGTTGTAGGTGTGATATCTATGGGTTTATTTTCTTAATCTTCTCAGAAATTTGATGTGATAGATGTTGCCGTCATTCCCATATTACACGTGAGGGAAACAGAGGCACAGGGACAATGAGTAACTTCTGCAAGTTCGTAGAGCTGGCCATATACACTGAGAACAAAGATGAGGTAACAATAACTTCCACCTGGCTGGGGAAGTGTGGGACACAGTCTGGAATAAACCCTACAGAGAAATGGAATTTGAAATAGGGGAAGATGGAACCAATCCCCAACTAAAAATCCAGTAAGTCCTGAAAACAACTGGTGGTTAGTGTGAATTGTCTCTCAGCTTACCACAAACTCCTGGACTCAGACAAGTTACCGTGGACTCTGTTTGAATTCTAGTTGCACAATTTACAAAGCCTCAGTGTCATCATGTAGAAAGTGTGAGTGTGAATACCTGTCTGATAGGGTCGTGGTGTCAGTTAAACGGGATAAGGCAGGTGCCGGCCCCAGCAGAGTCTGTTTGGGACAAAGTGCTCAGTACATGCTGGTGTGGAAGACACTGTGATGGGCCACCCAGTGGACACTTGTGTGATGTTCTGGTGGTCCCGGCAATGAAGAGAGCCACGTGCAAATGACCTCCAGCTCTGAGCCCCTTCAGGGATTCTCTCAGATACGGAGAAAGCCACCCTCTCTGGGGCAACTCACATCCAGTGCTTGATCACTGAAGGAATATGGAGACTTGGCCACTAACCCTGATTCAGAACAACTCTGATGGGCCACTGTAGCTCCAGGGCTCCCTTTGGGGTCAGCCAAGTCTGTCATTGTGCCTGCATGGCAGCTTGGATGTCTTTCTTTTCATCAAATCCTGCTTCCTTTTTCTTCTTTCCATTGGTGTTGGTTCTAAAGGTACCTCTCGATAAATATCTCATATGCTAAACCCCATTGCAGAATCTATTTCCTTGATATCTTTGATGTTCATGTATGGTCAATGCCGGAGGTGGTGGGTGCTGGAACAGACAAAGACGGGAAGCATATCCTGGGTCCACGTTAGCGTCTTCAGACCTGTGACAAGTGTCAACCTGCTAGAAGACAGCTTCATGTGATGTCAGCTGTTGGACAAGGGGGATTGCATCTGTCCTGTGCCAGCACACAAGACCCTTCATTTAAAATGCCAATTGTTAATAGAATCACTATTGATCCATTTTACAGGTGGAGGAATTTGGGTTCACATGAGTGAAAAGATGTAACTGAAGTTACGCAGCTTCCAGTAGAGCTCACTGGCTCTCACCTCTAGTCCAATGATCCCTTTAGAATTAGAATATCTCATTATTATGGCCTATGTGTATTTTTTTTGTGTATGTGTGTGTAAAATCCTCTGGGGCTGCATCAGATTGCAATCTGTCCACACAGAAGTGATGGTGTCTACCTTACAGGACCTTGGGGGTCCAGAGGAAGGTCTTTTCCACCATCAGCATTCTATCCTGTCTCCAAAGGCTGTCAGCCAAAGATGGCCAGGTAAGTGATGGGGCTTTAAAAGGTTAATTACCATTAATCATTGTAAGAAGGTGGCTTATTATTCATTCATAAATTCAGAATAAATTTATTTTGCTGACAAGCAAAATGTCCCAGTTGCCCTGTGGACCTGGTTCCCATTTTGAAAAATAAATGATTTTTTTTTCTAGATTATAGTCTTTGTATAAAACCGCTGTCTCTTCCAACATGCCATTTGGAGAAAAGCTTAATTAAATTCATAAAGTTGGTTAAATTATTCCACACTTACCGAAAGCCTTTAGGATTACATGTGTATGAGTGTCTGTGTGGACCCAGATGTACAGTTGTATATCTATAAATAGAGACACATAGAAGTTGTTAACCAACACCTTTAAAAGTATATTCCACAGATGGCTCAGATGAATCTTATCACAAAAGTTCTGCAAAACTTTTCATGTGTGGTATCTTAGTAAACCCAGTTGCCTGGATTTTCATGAAAGCTCTATGAGGCAAAATAAAGTAATCTCAAAGATTAAAATCATAAAATAACCAATATTCACCATTTTAAAATTCTTCTTATATGTCAGGTACTATATCGTGATGGTTAATTTTGTGTCAGTTTGACTGGGCTATGGGATGCCCAGGTATTTGGTCAAACATTATTGTACGTATTTCTCAGAGCATGTTTCTGGATGAGATTAACATTGAAATTGGGAAACTGAGTAAAGCAGATTTCCTTCTCTAATGTAGGTGGACCTCACTCCATCAGTTGAAGGCCTGAACAGAACAGCTGATACCTTACAATAAATCTCTTTCTCTATGTGTATACAATGAATGGTTCTGTTTCTTTGGAGCATCCTTATACATATCCTATTCAGAACTCTAAATAGTATATTGCTGTACTGTAACAGGAATTCTAACTACCTTCTTCCACTACCCATTCCGTATTCCTTTTGTCTTCAGCCAGGACTTCCACTGATTGTGATCTTTACCTGGTGGGGCGACCCAAACCTTCATTCCTGATAGACCTGGGCCATTAGTAGTCCTGCCTGGATTGAATTGCTACAGTTTTCCATTGACCTTAATCCCAAGGCAGGGTAGTACTAAGAGTCACCCTAAAAGATCTCTTATATTCCAGACATATTCTTCCTATCTCCATTGTACAGGAGTTCAATGTCCCTTGGTGGTCAAGATAAATCGCCCTAGCCAGCACAATGACTCCCTTCTCTGCCTGTTGATTCAGAGGCATGAAGAGCCCAAAGTGTCCTGGTGGCAGTCTTAACTTCTTATCTAATGGACTCATTGTTGGGTCTCCTGGCGGAAGCATTCCTCCCTTTGGAACCAAGACCTTGAAGCCAGTAGAGCATAAGATCATGAGAGTGGGAATGAAGCTTTGGGCTGAAAAGATAGGGAGCATGTCCCAGCCATCTACTTGACAGTGTCAACATACCACTTACTCTGTGTCCAGCTTCCTGCCTTCGTAATTACAAGGCAGGTCAACAGTTGGCTGAAAGCCTCAATGTGGAGAATTTTGTTGTGGTCTTCCTTGTCTTTATGGATGATTGTGTTGGCCCCATCCCATTTTCTTTTCTCTGACTTAAGGGAGAGATAGTAACACTCTCCCTTTCCCCACAAAAGGGGACAGAATGACATCTCTCTATGAACACTGAACTCCCCCAAAGCCTGTCTTCTGTCTTCCTTTCATATAATCAGGGAGGAATGGGTAAGCTCTCTGAACTGCTCCTCTTCAGTAAGCCCTGCAGAATAAGGACTGCCCAAGACAGAGGGCTAGCATTCTTATGCATGTGTGCTTGGGTGCTTCTTGTTATTGTCAACATTTAAACATCTTGTGTCCTTTTTCTCTTATTCTTTTCCCCCTCCATTTCTCTTTTCTTCTTTGCTCTTTCTAACTTATTCTTCTCTTTTTCTCTAGATCTGCCCCATTCTATCTCTTTCTTGGTGGCTCAGAAATTCATTTTAATAAAAATGCAAAAATTATAGCTCTGATATTTCTCCTCCCTGTCCCATCTAGGGATGAAAAGTCTTAATCTTCACCTGTCCCAGACGTCTGAGTGGAATGGGTCCTCCCCAGTTCTACCCTTTGCCATGTCTCCTCTGGTTCTATGGCACTGGTAAGGTGGACTTTTTCCCTTCCGCCACTTACTTAATTTTAAGAGTACAACAGACACATATTTATATAACTGGCAAAGGTTATAAGATTATTAAATATGTTCCTTGCTTGAGCATTGCAAATAAGGGCACTTAGGTATGGCACATGTGAGATTGTGGGGGAGGGGTGTCCCAGAACCTAGTGTCATTGGCATGTTTTCTGAGGTTGGCATCTGAGATTTCTGAAGCCCATTCTTCCAGGTGTTCTCAGCTCATTACCGTGATTTGGTTTGGCAGAAGACCTTGTTTAAACCTGAAATAACAACAGGTGTCCTTTCCTATGCTGGCTCACCATCTAGTCCCATCCTTACTTCCTGTGGGGACACAGGTGTCGGTTTCATAAGCATTCCTTCTCAAAGAGTGGACCAGGGCATCATCGTTCTGGAAGGAAAATGCCTTCCACAGGAAGGACAAGGAGCCGAGAAGACTACCAGGGTCTCGGTTCCAATCCTCCCTTCATTGCTCATTTCCATTGTAATCCTAGAAAAGTTTTCTTTCTCAGGGAGAGAATTTTCTTGTCTCTGAATGAGACAAGGTGTTTGGGCACTTGAGCTTCTAAATGACATTTACATTTAAAATTCTATAATGTCACATACTTTTCTTCCAAATTAAATTGAAACTCACTTTGCTTGTATCATTCCTTTATTAAGAAATATACTCAAAGAACCTACACTTACAACATAAAAGAATAAAGGTAATGGTACAAAAAATATTGAATAGCTATTTAAATTGCTTATGCAGATTTTTATCCATGAGGGAAAATCGATATCAGAGAATTTTAAAATAATAGGATATATAAGTCCCATGTGATACTATGATACTTGATAGGCAGAGAAAAAAAAGATAAATAAAGTCAAAACAGAAAAACAGAATTTATCAACCTATTAACAGTTACTTCTGAGTAGTAAGATTATGTGTACATTTTGCTGCTTCACTTTTTATACGAGTCCTCAAATTTCCCAAAGTGATTGTGTATTCTCATTGGGGGGAGGAAGGAGGGAGAGTACTTTTTTGAAAGAAGTTATTTTTTCATGTGAATTGGATGTGATTTTGAATCAAATTAGAATATCACAAAAAGCCTACCCTTTTAGCTTTTCTATGCCATTCCTTTGAGATCAAATTCATGTAAGAAATGCAGTCCACATTGTAAGAAAGGCAGTGTGTGCTTACCCTATGTGTATATGTGTCTGTATTTAGATATTTATTTAAAAGTTGTCTATGGAGCTGAATTCCAGATGTCAGTGAGCCTATGTGTAAAATCTCATGGAGCCAAGAGAATGATCTGGCATGAGGTTGTGATATTAATTAGATTGTTTTTATTCTAATGGGAGAGAAATGCAAAAGTTTCAGTGACCTCGATTTTAAAAATTCATTCTTCAAAACATATTTCTCAACATAATTGTATTAAAAGTTGCATCCTGCCCAAATTCCTCTACTTTTGGGGAATTATTGACAATTAGAAATCCACCACCTGAAATTCCTCACAGCTATCGTCTTCTTGCTGTGATAACGCTCGTACCTCCATTCCTGCCTTTGGTCATGACTCCAATCTCAGCGTGTTTTTAGAGAAGGTGAAGCGTGTTTGATAAAGGTGTATGTGTGCAGGAGGGAATCTGAGGGAGATATTAGGGTCAAAGCAGAATCTTGCTTTGCAAGCCCATTTTTAAAAATTTAATATATTCCTTTAAATTCATACCTTGTGCTGGGAAAAAAAGATTTATTCGGAAGAAGCTGCTAAGGTAATAAGAAAATATAAATCTTTTGGCTGATTGTGGAGATTTTTAAACGATGCAGGGAGAGAAGCTGAGCTTGGGTTGCCAGGTGAGCTTGGAATCAGGACACACTATCGGCTCCCACCTCCCACTTCCTCTGCACAAGTATCACGTTTTCCTAAGCCTCATTCTGCCCATCTGTAAAGGAAGCAAGATGATTCCTCTATTACAGGGTATGAGAAAGCTTAATGAAATCATGGTCTTAAAGAGTTTCTGACAAAAGCTCTATCCTGATAATGTGGTTTCAGGACTAAGATCAATTATCCTGTCTGAAGCCTAGAAGCAATGTCCTTCTTAGACAGGTGTGGACATAATGATGCAGTGGGTCTTATTCATCTTTGCATACCTGGACTGATTCCTTTTGAAAGTGGTTTTCAGCAGGCTTGAGCTCTCCGGGAGGTGAAATATCTACCTCCAGGAGGACAATGGCAGAGGATGGGCTGATCTCTGTGGCTGCCTCTTGCTATCTGTGAGGGTCTAAATTTCACCTTTCAGGTAAATCTCTAGTGTACTTGAGAATAGGCACCCTCTGAAATGGGCGGATGGACTTATTTCCAGATGCTCCTCAATAGGCAAACACATCTGGCTTTGAGTTAGGTGGAACCCACCTATCACAGCCTATTCTGGTACCTGGGAAGTGTACTTCTCCCATCTGCTCCTTCTTAACAACATCATCAAACTCTCACTCTCTTCTACTTTTTACCTTGCTCAGGATGGCTGAAAATAAAGATGAGAAGAAGAGATGTTTCCACTTAAACTTCCTCACCCTAATGCAAACCATCCTAAAGTTCATTCTCTACCCATCAGTTCCCACATCCATTGAGCAATCTGCAAATACCGACTCACTGACTGAGCAGCTGTAAGGTGAAGTTATCACTGGGATGTGTTCATGGAGAAAGGATACTACAGATTGGGTCTTGATGGGCTGGAAATATTTGAAATATCAGAGAAGTGTAAGAGCCAGGGGATGTGAAAATGACCGCGCATGCCATGGGAATGAGGGGACTTTCACCCACCACCCCCATTTCTAGAACAAGCCTTTCACTCATCCATCCATTCATTTTTCATTCCTTCTTTCAGTAACCATTTGCTCTCTCCCTCCAGTGGGTCAAACACTCTGCCAAGCATAGGGAAAGTGATGCTTCAGCCACAGTCTTTGCCTTCAAAATCCTCCCAGATGGATAGACTTAGCCACACGCAATTACAAAACTGCTTGTTGAGTTGATGGTAGACTGGGCACAAGGTGCAAGAAAGCAAGGACATATCCCTGCCGCATGCACTGGGTTTGGAAAATCTTAACATAGGTATAGGAGGTGATTGTCAAGGTGGTCTTTAAGTGTACACTCATGGGTATATGTGGGGGACAGTAGAACATACAAAATGATTGGGGAAATGTTGTTGAAATAGGACAATACACCATGAAATCCAGGGTTGGCACTGCAGGTTTTTAAACAAGCACGTGATACAGTGGAGGTGGGGGTGGACAAGGGTTGGAGATTATGGGATATGCAACATTTGCCGAAGTAAAGGATTCTTCTCCAAAGGATACTAGATTTTTAAGGCTAGAAATTTCAGGGGAGGCCCCAGTTTTAAAGGAAGCACTAAACCCCACTCCCAGATTAGTATATTGTCCTGGACAAGATAATAGAAGACTAGAAGATCCAGGGGACATTGAAGTATCCACAGAGGGAATGCAGATTCTCGGAGCCCTGCTCGACACAGGATGTCTTGGTGTAAAACTTACGGGCAGCGAGGCAGGAAGGTCACCTCGCTGTGTAACCCCCTGTTTTAAACCATTATTTAGAAGCATCCCTAAGGATCCAAGTGTAATTTTGTTCAACCTTTATTTAAAAATCCACCTCTATGATGACCAATTTTTACTGGCCCCTTAGGTGATAACTTAAGACAGATTTCTCTTTAATAGTTTTATAACAATTTAAGTCTCAGGCTCATTCATCTCATTTTATTTCCCACATCCATAAAAGGAGTCTGGGATTCTCACCAGGGAAGAAAGAGGAAATCAGGTGCCTGGAAGGAAGGATCAGATGGCCAAGCTTCTCTGATGGGTTGTGGCCCTGCCCCAGAGTTCTACCTCTTTGAGGCCCTGAGCCTCCCTCAGCCGCCTGGACATGTGGCTGGACAATCCTTTGAATAGATCCTAATTCTGGTATCAAAAGGCTCTATGACCTTGAGAGGTCATTAAAGCTCTTTGCAAATGAATTTAGTCATCTACAAAATGGAGACAAACATTGCAGCAATGCCCGGTGACTCAAATGGAATGATCTGGAAACATGCCCAAGGAAGGTGGAAAACTCAAAAACACAGACCAGCATCATGGTTACGTGACCCAAAGGCCATGATCATCCAGAGTTCCTGTCCGACTCTCCTCCACTGGAAACAGTCCACTGTTTCTTTTTCTTCTACTTTTTACAATCATAAGAAAGAATTGGTTACTATGTAATCCACTTCCAAATTTTTCCAGAGTCACTAGATTCCAGGGAGACCAGCTTACCTAGAGTTGCAGGCATACACAAAAAGTTTCCAATCCAGGACTGCTCCCCAAACACACTGATTTTAACCAGTGTTTATTTATAGAGATTAATCTGTGTGTTCTGTAAATGTATGTCAATAAACTCTGAATTCATCACCGACATAAGGTCTCTGGGGAAACATACCCCCATGTGCAAGAAAACCAAAGGACCTAAAGGAAGAAAAAATTAAATCTCTACATTCTCTTGTTATTTTCCATTAGCAGTAGAAATAATGCTTCTTTTCATCGTTGATCGAGACACTGTCATTGTTCGGGGTTGCACACAAATGAGTGTCCTTGTAGCGTTAATTAGGGAGGGCACATCCTTAGTTGAGAAAAAGACACTAAAGCAAAATTCTGAGAATTTCAGAACCCAGAAAAGTAGAAAGGAAATGCAAGACACTGATTCTTCAGCCAGTAAATGTAGCTGAAGGCTGAATATTCAAACTCTTTCAACCCTGGCTAAATATAACTTGGAGGTTTGAATTACTATAAATTCATATTACATTTATCCACAGGATGAGGGTCACATACTAAGTGCTTTTCCAAACATAAAAAAGGTCCCAGGCCGTGAATTCATTCTCTTTTCAGCAGATTTCGCCAATGTTTCTTTAGTTGTAAATAGCAGTTATATTTCTATTAAATTCATTTTCTCCCTTGGTGGCATATCTACTCCAAATACCATCTCATTATCTGCAAGGAGGCAGATTTCCGCTGGACTCTTCCAAATTAGGCCATCAGACCCCCTTGTTTATGTCTTTTAAACTCATTCATACATGGGCAATACTATCTCATCCTTCAGAGAGCAGAAACTCACCAATCCACTCTGCAGAAGATAAAGAAAAATGACGCTCATATTTCTCTTTGCTATGCCCATATTTACTGCTTTGCCCCAACGCAGCTCTTCTGCTACCCTCTCTGATGGGAGCTAACACAAGAGCCAGTGCATTTTGTTCCAAGTGCTGCTTGATGCGCCCACAGATAAATCTTCCGCCCTACTCCGTATCAAAAACATCTTGCAAGTCTAGGTAAATTATATGCCACCACTCCAGTTTTGTCTACTAATTTTTTAATGTACATGAAATATTCAAGGTGATTTGTGAGGCATGAAATGCCTCTCATGAATCCATCCCGACACCTCCCTTGCTGATAATACATTTCTAAAGGCTGCCCATGTCCATTAGGGGCTGAAGTTTTCTAACTAGATTAAAGATCCATCGGCTGAACAGACAGAAAGACGGGTCCTGAGAGTCCCTCCAGGGCTCTCTGCTAGTCTGTGGCTTCTCTCCTTTGCTGCCAGTGGTTTTTGGAGTCTTTGTAATGTCTCCTTGTGTCTTGTATTCCATGGCATATTTACTGGGATGGAGGGATGAAGAAACTGGGGCTGGAATAATTTTTCAACTTCATGGACTCCTAAGACCCCCCATGTATTAAGAGTCTTGTCTTCACCCCCTGCATTGGAGGTGAAAACAAAATTATGAAAGCAAAGCTCTTCAAATATAAGAGAGAACACAAGATTCTAAATAGTAAGAAGTAAGATCATGGTTCTCAGGCATCTGAACTGGACAGATTAAAATGGCCCATGTATTTTAATTGACTGGTATAATTCAAATAACTGGGTTTTGATTTCCTGATTTATCAATCATTAGTGGCAAGACCCAAGGTATTTAAATTAAGCTTTCTGTACCTCCACTGGGGGGAAATTAATGTCACTCTCATGGGGCTGTTGTGAGGATTAAAAGAATTAATGTGTACATGTGCCCAGAACACTGCAAGGGCTCAGTCAAGGTTAATCTCCTTCCCTCCCTCCAAGTGCATTTCTGTAATGGCTCTTTCCACTCTCACCCTACTTTGCAATTGGAATAGCTTCCACATAGGGAGCTGTTTGGCAGGCCATTTACACACATTTTTCATATCCGATACTCTCAACAGTCCTGCACAGTGGGGATTAGTAGTCCAACAAAACAAAGAAAATACTGAGGTTGCAAAGGTTAGAAAGTTGGCAAAGGATGCACCTTCTCTAATCATAATGCCAGGATTCCAACTACCATGGTATGATCCCCCCAAATCCACCTATGCTCCTTTAAACACGCCCCCCTCCTCACTCTTCTTCACATCATTTGGCCTTCATCTTACAGGAAGAAAATGAAATCCCTGAAACATGACATCGCCCTTCTTTTTTTACTATATTATAGCAATATGTCAGGTTACTCTGAGTGTCTATCTAATTATCGCCTTTGGGGCTACCCTATTGCCACTTTAATTTCATGGGAGTTTTATGAGCCACATGTTTTTCACCAATTAGGGATTTCTTACGTTATTTTGAGACATTACTTATCCCCATTTTTGCCACATGCATTTCGTTCGTGCCTTTTTATTTCTTATATATCCATGCCCACATTTTTATAGCTTTGATGGCAGCTTAGGAGTTTAGTGTCTTCCATTATTGGCTATTTATTCCTTGCTTTATTTATTCATTTATTATCTTCTGCTTCTACTTCTATTTATCATCGAATAGCTCCCCCACTTTTCCAGATGCATTAAGTTATTAACTCCATCCATTTCTTTCCTGTCTTCACTTACAATAATATTACTTCACATATTCATTCCTCTTCAACTTTTTTCACTGGAAATCCAATGTCTGTGGCTTGTGTTTTTTCCTCAGCTACCATGTGCTTTTATTTTTAGTCTAATTTTGAGCATAGTGAAATCTTGATTGTGATTTTCCGGGTTTTCCTTCAATGACTTGGGTTGTAACCTCTCTAGCTGCCAAGTCTGGTACTTTTAGCCCTTAGAAAGATAAATAAAATATGAAATTAGAAAGCCATCTTGCCCTCCTTCACAAATATTCTGCCAGTTCCTCCCTCCTCTTTTCTTTGCAATCTTAGCTACATTTGGCAATTAGAAATGACCCAGTGTGAAGACCCTGGTCTTTTTGTTCAGTTGTGAAAAGGGATTGCCACTGGGGTTAAGGTTCGAAGCATGCTGGAGACGTTCAGTGTCAAGCTCAGCATGGTAGAATTAGAGAACATGAACCCCGAAAGGGCCTTGAAGTGTCCTTTTGAAAAAGCGACATAAAATTGTGGATTTTTTTTTTTTAAAGGACCTGGGAAGCATCACTAACCAGCTATGCCATTTTGATTAAGTCCCTTAACTTTGCTAAGCCTCACTTTCCTCTTCTGCAAGACAGGATTATAAAAGTATGTATTTATTTTATGGAGCCGTGGTGTGGCGCAAATGAGTCAGCATTTGTGAAATAGTTCGGGACATAGTCCAAGTACGTAGTATCTTCTCAAATAAATGCCGACTGACTCTGAAGCTAGTACTACCACACTGCTGGTCTCCGACAGTCCTTGAGTATCAGCGCCATGGGGTCAGCCAGTCTATAACTGACCAATTCAAGGGACAGAAACCTCACAATCTTATAGGTTTTTCCATTCTACCTCCAGATAATATTGACTTTTAGAATATTCTTTCAGCTTGGGTCAGGGCCTACATCACAGCTGAGGATGTTTACTCAAAACTGTTCTCCATACAGAGAGCCAGCTTCTGGTTCTATCCAGAATTCACTCATGGGCTCTTGTCTCTCTCTTCCAGGCCACTGGTATAGCTGGGACACTTTCATTACAAGCATGAGAGTTTTTCAGGTTTTGAATAGAGTACCTCGGTACTGCTCCAGCTCCCTCAATAACACCTCCCGGGTTTCATGATTTTTGGTCCCCTCGGCATCCTCTTCTCTCCCTTCTGGAATGTTCAGATATATAAGGTCCTGGGGTTCTAGACCCGACTGAAATATTTCAGGAACCTGTAGTCTTCAGGCCACATGTGGCCTTCTAGGTCCTTAAGTGTGGCCTTTTGACTGGATCCAAATTTAACAGAACAAATCCTTTTATTACAAGGGGTGCAGCAGAGAAAGGTAAAGATTTTCTTGCCTCTCTTGGTGTTTAAAAAAGAACAATCTTGTAATCAGAAGTCGGCAGGTTCCCCACTCCTACGGGAAGTGCCACATTTCTTGTTCTGAATAGCCTACTGCTCTTTATAAAGCTCATGTTCAAAATCATTTCTTTAGCAGCTATACCCAGCAGTAATTCATTTTAATTAAGTTTATTAGTCAACCTGAATTCTCCGGTTGTTCTGTTTCTTCCATCGCTTCTCAGAAAGTTGCTTTTTGGAATCCAGGTTCAGAACCTCACATTTACTTGGGCCCATCTGATTCATCAGAACAATCCATGGTGATTACAAGAGATCAAAGATCACCCATGAAATTCACTGATTCATTTAATAAATGCTTTTCGAGGACTCAGTTCCAGATGCTGCTTTAGGCTCTGAGAACAGAGGTTCTCTGGTTATCAGGACACATCTATTCTCAAATTAATGGAACTTATAGTTCTACAAGATAGTTATTGAACAACCAGTTTCAACAAAAGTGATAAAAGTGGTATCGGGGAGGCTTATAGCAGGGGCCTGATTTAGTTTAGGGGGTCGGGGAAAGCTTCCTTACAAACATAACTTTGATTTCTAAGTGATATGGAAATCACTTTGCGTTTTAAGGAATGAATAGGAGAGCTCCATGTAATGTGAAAAAGATGTGGGAAGGCCTTGGAGACAAAAGTTTGGCAAATCCATGCATGGCAAACCCAAGAAGAACAAACACTAATGCAGTAGAAAGAAAAGAGAAGCACAGATGAGGCCACAGTGATAAATTAGGGTCTTATTATGAAGGAATATGTAAGACCATTAAGGATTTTGGTTGTTTTCTTAAGAGTAATGAGAAGCTACTAAAGGTTTTTTTTTTAATGGTATTTCTTTTTTTTTAAAAAATGATACATAATATTTTACATATTTATGGGGTATAGGTGGAGGTTTGTTACATGCATAGAATGCATAATTATCAAATCAGGGTATTTGAGGTATCTATCACCTTGTGCATTTATCATTTCTGTGTGTTGGTATCATTTCACGTCCTCTCTTCTAGTTACTTTGAAGTATATAGAATATTGTTGCTATATGTAGTCACGCTAGTCTGCTATCAAATATTAGAATTTTTCTTTCTATCTAACTATATGTTTGTACCCATTAACCAATCTCTTTTTCTTGCCCTCTCGCACCCACCCACCCTTCTTAGCTTCTGGTATCTATCCTTCTCTTTTCTATGTCCATGAGGTCAAGTATTTTAGCTCCCACATGCAAGTAAGAGCATGCAGTATTTGTCTTTCTCTGCCTGGCTTATTTCGCTTAACGTAATGGCCTCCAGTTCCATCCATGTTGCTGCAAATGAGATTTTTAAACCATGGAGCAGGGTGGTGGGAGGTATGATTAGATTTACATTTTTGAAAGGATAATTTAGGCAGCTGTAGTGTGAAAAAAATGGATTCAAGTGGGAACAAGAAGGGCACGTACTAACTCATGATGGCTGCAACTGTCCGGAGTGATCGTGGTACTTTGGACATCGGTGGTGGTGATGGAGAGAGAGAGAAGTGGAGAGATTTTGAGGGCCATTTGGGAACTGGACTACGTAGAATATAGACATTAACAGGAAAAGAGGGAGGAGGGAAAGCAAGTAGGGGGATGGTACCCTTGTTGCTGATTTGCACATACAAGTGGATGTTAGCATATTTACCAAGTTTGGGAAAACAAGAGGTAGAAAGAGTTGCCACGGGAGAGCATAAGTTAAGTTTGAGAGACGTTGAGTTTGAAGTGCTCACTAGCTATCCAAGAGGAAACTTAGGGGTGGATGTTTACTACTTTTTCTAGTTTCCTGTTATCTGTAAATATATTACCACCTTATGTCTCTTCTCAGGTCTTTTTTTTTTAAAGATCTTGCGTTTAGTTTATTGCATCTATTCATTCCATATTTAAATAATCTCATTGAAAACATTTCTATGTTTGAAAAGCCTCTGTTCACCTTCAACTTTCATTCTATCTTGGATTGTTCTAAATGTCAGAAATGTCTTCCATGTAGTGAACTAAAATACATGTGATATGTGGTCTTTTTTTTTTATTATTTCAGGATATTATGAGGGTGCAAACATTTTGGTTACATTTTATGTCTTTGCGTCACCCAAGTGAGAATTAGAGGCATGCCCTTTCCCTCTGCAATGCTCACCGTGTCCATTAGTTGTGAGTTTACCCCTCCCCCCAAACCCCTAATCCCTGGAGAATATTACTACCGTGTAAGCACCACAGTGTAGATCAGTTAGTGTCAATTTGATGGTGAGTACATGTGTCTTCCCAGGTCTTAATGCTCAATGACTAGTTATGCTAACAAAACTAAAATAGCTCTTCTAATAGTTTGTGTTCACGTGTGTGTGTTTGTGTGTGTGTGGCAAGACAGCAAAAATGAGAGAGGGAGAGAGAGCAAGAAAGAAAGAGAAAGAGAGAGAGAGAAAAGAGAGAGAAAGCGAGAGCACGAGAGAATATAAGTTAATTTGCTTCCATCTTGGTTTTCTCTGAGATTTTCTTTTGTGAAGTTGTCCTATAAGTAGAACACAAGAACCTGTTTTTCCTGTATTTGCTCTGCCTTAAAAATTCTTATTTAATAAATTTATGCTCAAAACTAAGGTCCTAGACCTTCACCTGCCAAGTTGATTTAACATCAAGTATCTTGATAAAGTAACTTCTCAATTACCAG
The DNA here is from genome assembly GCA_963575035.1 of Avahi laniger. NCBI lineage: Eukaryota > Metazoa > Chordata > Mammalia > Primates > Indriidae > Avahi > Avahi laniger. The sequence continues at coordinate 25,278 of CAUYSK010099165.1, forward strand.
ATTTTTATAATTGCTACATTGAGGCATTAAGCCTGAAAAATATGCGTGTTCATGACCCGGGCGCCTCCTATACTTTCTCATCCCTCCATTTTGAGTTTGAAAAATAGGCATGAAAATTGTTTTCTGACACTTCTTTTGAACCCTTAAATTATGAATCTATGACTAATAGCAATGTCTCAGGATGTTCTCTCAGAGAGGAAATCTAGTTTGAATATCTGTCTTTTGTTTTTCATTCTGCAATTTCTGAAGAAGAACAGTGCAGGAAGGTGCTATGCCCCCCGCCCTCCCTGCAGCACGCATAGCCTACTCCCCCCACTGTTAAAATGCACCTCCTTCATGTTATCAGACAGCTTGCTTTTGTCCAGCATGTTTACGTGTTTAAAATTAAAGCAGCAGCAGGAGACTGGAGAGGTGAAAGAACTCACAATGAGATTCAAAGTCAAACCAAGGCTGGATGTAGCCATGTCTCAGCCTTGAGTGCTATTAATAGACAAGGTACACTAGAAACTCCCTGTAGGTAAAGGCGGAGTTGGTCCTGCACACCTCTGTAGCAGGGGCTGCTAGCACAAGGCATTGCATATTAGCTATTCACCAAAAGTTGAATCCTGAGTGATCCCAAATACTCATTCCTGTCCCCAATTCATCCAGGCTCTGTCTGGGCTCTCCTGCTTCTTTTAAATCCTCTACCTTATCACTGTAGACCTCATTCATAAAACCAGGCTCTGAAGATTTTCATACTTTATGGCCTTTTTCCTGAGCCTTTTCCTTAGTCAGCCCTGGCCTTGCAATCTCAGCCTGCAATCCATCTGGAATCACAGTCCGCCAGCCTCCGTCTGCATCTTCAGACGTTTTGATTCAACCAGCCCCTCACTCTTAACACCTAGCCCTTCCACTTCCTTTTCCAGCATTTGGGTATAGATCCCAGTGATGGGATTGTTGACTTCTGTTCAGAATGTGGCTCCTGCTATGCAGACACAACCCTTCCCCATAAACTGAGGTTTCCACAAGTTTCCCAAACTCCAAGTGGTCACTCAGCCACCTGGATGTAGCCACTGAACTCACCCAGCACATGCCCTGCCCTCTCCAAGACTGACTCCTACATCTAATTGCCTCTAAGAGCTGAATTCCTGCTTACACATTTCTCTGTCTTGGTCCATCCTGTTCCTCTGACCCTTTGCTCTGATTGGTACATTTATTTGGGCAAATGATGAGTTCCTTGTTGCTATACGTAATCGGACAGACACTGGGCAACTTGTGATAGCAATTTTATAGAAGTGATTCAAGCATCAACTGATGGTTCATATTCAATTATCTTTAATGCCTCTTTCAATCCTGAACTTCTGACTATAGAAAATATACCACATAAGATACGTAGAAGTCAAAGTTTGCCTCGGCCATGCTATTTTATACAATATGATTCAGAAGTCTACTAGATCTGAGATTCCATGCAAAGGTTATATAGGACGATTTTGTCCCTCACTGAAGAGAGGCACTAAATCTTTCTTTCCAGAGTGCAGATTTTCAACGAGGATGGCTGTATATCTAGAAAGATACCTGAGGGCCCTTTCTGACTATTCCACAATGTCCTCATACCTCACTAGATGCTTTACCTAATCCTAGAGTCTCCTCCACGGAGATGCTGAGTAGTCCTCTATAGAATGTGCATCTGTCCTTGTGTTGCTGAAGTCCTTTTGTGACTTTTTGTTTCCATAGGATAATACCCCAAGTCCTACAGATGGCTTTCAAAGTTCATGAGGACCAGGATCCTTCTCATTCACCCAATAGTTTCCGCTCAAGCATGTCCCCTTCTGGCGCATGGGCTTCAGCATTCCAAGCCAGCTGCAGTTCAGGAACACGTCCTGCTACCTCACACCTTCTTGACTTTGCCCTCAAGTTTTCCCCTGACTTTGGATTCTCGGTGCCCACCATCTCCCCATCAAAATCCTACCCTTCCTCAACACTGAACTTGAGCATCACCTCCTGTTGGACATCCCCTTTAATTCAAGTAGTCTTCCTCTATAAAGGTGAGGTCTTTCATTTTCTAGGCTTCCAGTACATTGGTCTTCTCTTGGAGTTCATTTCACTGAGTTAGTATTACTTCCACAGCGAGCCCCACGCAGCAGAAATACAGGTTTCATTCATCTTTATATTTTTGTCCATCCCAATTCCAGACATTGGTAAATTCATAACAGATATAAATTGAATATATGTTAATTCATTAAATAAATAAGATGAACATAATGATATTTATATTAATAAAAACCAACCTTCCAAATTACTTTTTAACCATTACAGTTTTGGATAAAAATGTTCAAAACTACAGACTTCTTGCCTGTTTAAGATGACACCAATCTAAATATTCAAAGATAATTCTTTCATCACTTTTTAAAATTATTTGAACTTGAAGTCCTTAAAGGTTGTTCTCTATTGACTCAAAATTGTCCTCAATTTCAAACTTATGTCATCAAAACATTATTTGCTCATCACCACTTTCTTATTCCTTCAAAGTTAATTAAGTTCTCATGATCCCTCTCACCTTTACCAATAGGTTTCACAGACGTATAAGTGATAGTCCAAAAACTCCTAGAAAAGGATTGGACCATTTGAGGCCATGGGGATGGACATCTTGGGAAATTTCTACCTTTCCCTGTATGCATTTGCTGGACAAAATCCTGGCAAATGAAACAATATTTTAATCTATACTAATCACTCTGAACTTTACTTTGGCTGATGTGGTATGTCATTCGCCAGGCTCTGACAAATTCACAATATTTTGCAGACTTCTGTCAAATAGTGACACAATGGAATCAGCTGTGGCCCCTCTAGGCTGGCACACATAACCCCGCTGACCCAGGTCTCATTCACATTCCGGCTCCGTGATGTTCTTTCCTTTCAATTTTTTTCTTTCAACCCATCCTTCTTATTTCACCCCTTCTTCCCCTTCATGTTGCTCATGACTGGTCATCTATTCCAGACTGGGAGGATTAAGAACAAGTTCTTAGTGATAAGTCACAACCTAGTGGTTATTAAGAACATGTTCTTCTCAATGAGAAATGCTGGGTTGATTTCCTACGTGTCCAGTCCCAGCTGTATGATCTTAGAAGTGTCACATATGTATAGTAAATGTAGTTATCTTATCTGAAATGCTCACTTCATGGGATTGCTGTGATGTTGAAATGAGGCACTGCAAAGCACAACATCTGGCATATGGTAAGTGCTCGTTTATGGTGAGATCTCTTTTATAGGTTTCCCAAAATGTCTGTCCAGAGGGCCATCTAAAACAGAGACCAGACTTTCATTTGAATAAATACAAGATTCTGCAAAGCAGGCAGTGTCTTATTCATGGTTTTATTTCCAGCCTTTTAGAGATTTCATAGCATAGAATAGAGAGAAGAAAGGAGCTAAAATGGATTTAAGCCTACTATGTGCCAGGTAATTTCCTAATTATTTTACGTTTGTTTTCTCACTTGAACTTCACAGTAATTCCACAAGGTAGCTGTTATCTTCATTTTTCAAAAGGTAAAAGCAAGGCTCCGAGAGCTGAAATAGCTTATATGTGAGATCTCAATGCTTGTAAGTGCCAGACAGAAGCCCAGACGTGTCTGTCTCCAATCTATGTTTTATTTTTCTAAAGAAAATCTGATATTGGGTATAGCCTAAGACTGTCTTTCCTCAGATATGTTCTATAGGATGTTAAAAAGGGTTACAAGGCAAAGGTAGTTTCTGTGATTAACTTGCTTTGGGAAATATTCGAATACACAAACAAAATATACTCTTTCTTTGCAGGACTTCTCAGAACCTTGAATGAGGGAATATAGTTAACTCTAAATCTCCTAGGGTATAGCTAGCTACTGTATTTGTTCATCTCCCATAGAACATTCTGGGAAACTCTGACCTAGGGAGATGATCTGTAAGGTAAATGTCCATATGTTCTACTAAAGGACCCAATAGTTCTATATATTCTATATTATTTAGCAAAATAACCTAAGATCAAATCTGTCCTTTGGGCATCTATAAAATGCCCATTACTAAATCTTGTGAAATACATGGGCATCCTCAATGAATACTACTGTGGTATTTAATGAGAGCAGATCTGCACAAAACATGCATTTTCCAGTAGCATTTCCTTCCAGTTTATTGTGCAGTGCATGGCTCCTAGGTACCAGAGCCCCAGACACCCAGCTGCTGTAAATCACCCAAGAAAGGTGATCATTAAATAGATTAAAATGCATGGAAATTACTTAAATGTGGACCATTAGATTAAATGAAGCAGCTATTGTATAATGCCCTGATGGCTCCAGGAACTTTATTTAGATTATAACTGTACCAGTATTGTGAAAATCACATGATTCAGAAGAATATTACAAATCTTACACCTCACCACCTCCCCTCTTCCACTAAAGGTTTGCAATTGAAATTCCTCCAAGGCTTAATAAAGAGTTACCTCCAAGAAGGCACTTTGAAACTGACTTTCTAGACCAATCTGCATTTCGATGTGGTTCAGAGCAAAACCTTATCTCTGTGTGGCATGTTTGCAGGAATAACAATGTTTAAATAATGTCTGAAATGGAGCATAAAAATCCTTTGTAACTCAAATGGACATATTGAGAAATCTTAAGCTTCAGCTCACATTACCTTTTTGATATTTCTTTCAAAGACTGACAGTAAGACATCATCACTTCCAGAAAGTAACTCTCCAAAAGCCCTGTGCATACTTTTGATGTAGTTTTCTCTTGCAAACTCTCCTCATAACTCGAATAAATGCCAATTTGGGGAACAGGAGTGGTTAGAGTTCTAAAATTTTCATCAAATTCTATGTGAAATTGAAGTAGTCTGTCTAACCCAATCACCGTAACAAGAGGTGGCGGGGATGGGGTGGGAGGGGGAACACGTGTGTGTCTTCAAAAAATACCTCTTAATTGGAGTCATTTAGGAAGCTCTGGGTAAGATGCTTTTGGCAGAGAAAATGATCAGCCAAGGTGGTTTTCTCTCCTTCATGTCAAGTGTATTTTCGTTCTCTTATTATCTCATTTTATTTTATTGAGGCTGAAAGCAAGGAAGGTAGGGAAAGAGAAGGGACCTCACATTAGTGGAGTGTCTATCCAGTGCCAAGGTCTGTGCTTCGTGTTTTCCATCTTACCACAGTGCATGACATTTAATCCTCATAACGACTTTTCCAGGCAGACACTATTGACTCATTTATTGATTAATAAAACTGAAGCTTGAAGGAATTAACTAATAGGACATCATGGGAGAACCAGATTTTCAACCTAGTCTATCTTGAACAACTCCACACTATTCTCACTACACTCTGCTGCTTTGTGTCGGTGCGATTATGCACCAACACAAAGCATCAACAATAAACAAAGTCATGAAACACTGTGACTGCCGTTCAGGTAGGAGGCTTGGTTGCAGGTGTTAGCAAACGGGAGTCGTGACTAAGCCTGAATCCCTTCTGCAAAAGGGAAGAAGAATAGGAAAAAAAGCAACAATTCATGAAGTGTTTGGGTGTATCGGGCACTCTGCTAAGCAGTTTATCTATGCTATTTAATCTTCATTACAATCCCATGACATAGACATTGTTACTTCCCCTTACAGATAGAAAAAACTGAGGCTCCAAGAGGTACATTACCAAAAGTCATAGAGGTAGCGAGTGGAGTACAACTGTGATTAGACCTAGGTTGCATGAATTCAGAACCCACTCCAGGAACATGGTATACTGTTTAAATACTATATGTAGTGAAAGAATATGGGCTTTCTGTTTGTTTATTTGTTTGTTTACCTATATTTTAAGCATATTTATTGACAAAATTCATTTGTCATGCACATATCATTTAAAGTATCATTTGTATATCTTTTGGGAGAAAAGTCTATTCAAATATTTTGTCCATTTTTTTTTCTTTGTGTTTTTTCTTTATTATTAAGTGATAAGTAATCTTTCCATTTACTTAATCGTATCTTTAATTTTAATGTTATTCCATTTATCTATTTTTTTCTTTTGTCCCTTGTGCTTTTAGTATCATATCTGGGAAACCATGACCTAGCCCAAGATCATGATATTACCCTTACATTTTCTTCTCATATTTTTGTAGTTTTAGCTTTTACATTTAAGTTGGTCGTTTTGAGTTAATTTTTGTGTATGGTGTGAAGTCAGGGTGCAGTTTCATTCTCTCACATGTGCACATCCAGTTGTCCTCGCACCTTTGTTGAAAAGAGCATGATTTTTGATGCAAGACAGTCCTGGCTATTGATTTTTTTTATTCTCCATTTGGTAGCAGTAGGGGCTTGAACAATCTCAGTTTCCTCATGTGTGAGGCTGCTGATAAACCTGCATGACAACGCTGATGTCAAGAAGAGATAAGAATCTCCTCAGTTCTTTGCACTGTTTTTAGAACATGGTCACCATTCAACAGACATTCGACATCCCGTATCTCCAAAACATCATGCTGAAATTAAATGGCTAATTCCAACACTGTGAGTTTAAGTAAATAGAAAACAATGTTAAAAATTTGATCTCCCTAGCCCCTCACAGGGAGCCCATCAGCCATTGCACATTCTTCAGCGGTTACTCAGAGGGCATAAATAGGAAGAAGTTACTGGATGTGAGATATTTGAGAAGGAAGACATTTTCAGTAGACAGGTTCCCATATAGTAGATGGCATTCTTATACCATTTCACAGAAAAAGCATTCCAGCTTTCCATCTATATACGTACCCACCAGACTACTGTCTCTATTCAGGAGGGGATTACTGGAGAGAACTCCATTTCTTTTTACTTTTTTTTATTGTTGTTTTTAAGACATACGGTGTCACTATGTTGCCCAGGCTGGAGTGCAGAGGCTATTCACAGCCCTGATCATCCTGCACTATAGCCTCAAACTCCTGGGCTCAAGTGATCCTCCCACTTCAACCTCCTCAGTTACTGGAGCTACAGGTGCACCACTGCGCTCAGCTTAGAGAATTCCATTTTTGAGCAGCATTGGATTCTGATATCTGTATTGCATTTTCTCTCCAGAACCTAATGATTCTGAGGATATGGTTTTATATTGTATTCCTTTTTTTTCCTCCTAGAAGGGTTTTCCATTTTGCTTCCAAAAAATCAGTTGCATATTTTTACTTTGCTTCCAAAATGGCTGATTCTTCTGACTATCGAAATAAATAGATCCACATTATTCTTAGACAAGATTCCCAAGTCAGTATTCTTTATCTCCAAAAGCAAAGAATCACATGCCTGTTGATGCTTCCAGACCTTGAGATGGGATGTTAGATCCAGCCTCTTCTCCTTCTCTGGGAGGAGGGCTCTTCCTGTTCAAACGGAAAAAAGGCATACTTTGGTCAGATCTATATGTGGGAAAAAATATCCCTTCTTGGTAACTGTTCCACGATCGTGGGCCCTTCCAGGTGTTTCATGCATACACCCATCCTCTCCCTCTAATGAGATGTACCATTATAGCCTGCTTGTCCATCTTTCTCTGCAGCGATCTTGACCTATTCCCACACCCTGGGGAAGTCTACACCGTGGCCTGTGTGAGAGTTCCTTAGCTCCTCTATTTCTTGCTTCTCTTGAAGAAAAATGTCTGAAGACCCACATTCCTTTAAAGGTTTCAGTAATGACGATTTTGAGGGAACAAGTATGAATTAACATGCATGGGAAAGTAACAGAAGTTCTGGAGTTTGACAACTTCTTTAGACTTTGCCTTTAATAATCATCTCAGAGATGGAACTAGAAGCTGCATTGAACTCCTGTCCTCCCTGCTAGCTGAGGATGGAGTTCACCAAACTCCATTGTTCCTTCTCTCTTCCGAGAAGATTCTGCAGAGCTATACTTCATTACTTGCTTGTACACAACTTTATGCTCTACCGATACTGAATGGCTTGGATTTTTATAACACTTTGGGCATGTTTGACTTCCACGCTTTGCGAATGTGATTTCTGCTTCCTGATACTCCATACCTCTCCCCTTGTTTAAAATGCAAACCCATTTTATTCCCCTCTCCAAAAAATGACTCAAATATTAAGCATTTAATAAAGCTTTCCCTAAGCAACTCCACTACCATATACAGCTAGTTTTTCTTGTTTCTGTGCTTACACATTCTTTGAGGATAACATTGCTTTGCATAACAATGTCTTTGTTGTATATCTGTTTTCCATCCTAGACTATATTTGCTGAGAGCACACCTACCTTATTTGCTCCTTTTTTAGTAACAGCTATTACCTGGTCTAGAGTAGTAACTGATTACTGTTTACTAAATTGGTTTAAATTGAAAGGAAAGAGGTCCGGAGTTTGCGATTCCATTTATTAATGAGGGGAAATAAAAAAGAAACTTCTGCCAAAATGAATTAAGACAAACCTCTGAAAAACTCCCACTGGTGATTTTCCACACTCTAGAAGGTTACTCGTACCATGTACACCTGCTCAGCTCACCAACACACCAACAGCTTACAAACACCTTTCACTGGAACGGCCTTAAATAAATTAACATTCCCATCTCTACTGACTCCTCTGGCGGAAACAATAAGTTCACAAGTTAATGAGAACAAAGAAGAGAGGAGGAGCGGAGTGTATGAAGACAGGAGGAGAGAGGAACGCATTTCATAATTTATCAACATGTGAGCCCTGGCACCTCATTGATTTTACAAAAAGGACTACTGATACTCGTATTTTTTATGAGTTGAGACTCAAAACAGGCTTCATGCTTTTCCTCCACCTGGCACCAGCTTTGCAGCCTGTGGACCTGTGGCCACAGTTGGTTCCCTAGCATCAGTCTTGTCCCTTTCTTAAGCCATCAGCTGGGGCCTCTCCATCCCCAATGGCCACTACGCCGGTGCCGAATGTATCTTTCCACATAAGGCATTGAGCCCAATCCTCCTCCTTAATCAATACTGAGCACAAAACCAAGGAAATGGCAATGTGTGTCTGCAAACTTCTTTTGAAACTGATCATTCCATTTAGAATGAATTAACTTCTAATATACAAGGCATCATGCTTAATAATTTTTAGATTTGTTTATTCTTCAGTTATATCTCTCAAAACATTGTCAGGAGAACGATTATCTAGACTCTTCTCCCTGGGAGTCACTAGAGGAGTATCTTCTTATGTTCTTGTAATTATTACTCAAGGCAAGTCCTTCTAGCTCAGCTTTCTGCAATATTAATAATAATAATAGTGACAATAAATAAGATAAAATTAAATTGGAGCTCCGAACAAAATTGAGGAAACAAGGCATTTCAGCCAAGGCTATCCAAATAGAATGTGCCTGACTGTCTTCCAGAAGTTTTTTTTCTGCCAAATTCTAATCTGTTTTATATCACCTCTCTACTCCTCCCCCTCCCACTTTGTGTCCGGAAGGGCCAGAGCAGCAGAGCTTTCAAAACAATTCTGGGGCCTCTACCTTCCTTTGCAAGAAACTCCCTGAGGCCCTTCCTTTCGATGTCGGCCATCCATTTCGTTTTTTAAAACAATATTTTTTTATATATTGAGTCTGGAGCCAAAAAAGACAGAACAAAGGAAAATGTCAGATGCAGAAAGATTAGGCCAGATCAACATAGGCTTGGAGAAAATCTAGAGGTTTTAGAGATTTTTCCAAAATACTGGTATTGTTCAAAATATCTTTACAAACTATAAGGTATTTTGTGGTAGTTATTCTTCGCAAGGAACAGTGACACAAATATGATCCATTCTTTTCCAAAAAACAGCAACCTCAAAGATATGTCTATGATTTATAGCAGGGCTACAAATGGCAGTTCGTACCACCTCTGCTTAAAGACAAATCACAGGCCCTTGCCTGGAGGAAGTCTGAGTATCCTGGAGAGTTCTATTGGACTGAATTTAAAGGTGTCCTTTACGGGCTATCCATTCAAATCTTGTTCCCTCTGCTCAGAATGGTGGTGGCCACCTGACCATTCAGGTGCAAGTCGTCATAGTAGAGGCTTTGGCACCTGCATGGGTGGTTTCTAATGCTGCCCTGGGCTGTGTTTGAAGGGTCCCTTTCCTCGCACCATCAGAAGTTGGGATCTCATCCATAAGTGACAGTGCTCATTCCGATTTCCTGCTGACTCCTCCTAGGATATTTAGAAAAGGTACTCTGGGTCTTAATTGAAAGTAAGTTGAGCCCCTGTGTACTGACACATTGCCAGGGACCTTGACAAGATTTCAACTCTCTGTGTCCTAGCGTGAATCTTAGGAGCTCAGAGCAATTCTCCCACACAGACTATCTCCTCTCCCTTTGTTTTATTATCTGAATCCCCAAAGTTGTAGGTTGCAAATGTTAGTTGTAAGAGCTTCTTTGGCATTTCTTCAGGGAGAGCTAGCAGGTCCTCGTGAAATGTGGTTTTCATTTGGACCACTCTGGAAAGTTAGAATTCCCAAGGCAGGCAGAAAAATTGAAGCCCACCCTTTGGAGGAGGAAGAGAAAAATGAGGAAGAAGAGGAGGAGAAGGAGAAGGAGGATGTGGAAGAGAAAGAGAAGCCATACTCTGCCAAAGCATTCATGAGTGTAGCCAAGAATCTATTGTCCCACTTTTCTTTTTCTGGCTGCATAATATCAACAGACAATTTGCCTAATTTTTCTTGGCACAGAAATGAGTGCTATCTTTCATGATTGAATTTTCTAATGGTTTTGTCCTTGTGTAAAAAAGGCACTGCTCCCCATACCCACCCTTTTAAACATGACTTCAGCAAAAATCTCCAAGTAAGCAAAATGTTTCACTGGCTTCTTACCAGATTTCCATTCAAGGGTTCATCATGTCGTTGTGATCCCCACCAGTGCCCAGTGCAGGCCTGGATGTCCCAACCCCCTGACTGAGCTGCTTCAGAGAGCATTGCCTTCTCCTAAAATACTTCATCTTATAAACATCACCATTTTCTTTTTACCCAACAAGGAAAACCATGGTGATAAGAATCAGTGTTAAGATCCCTGCTAACTCATCCACTCAACAAAGATTTTTATTTCTTCCTTCTTCCTCCCTCCCTCCCTTCCTTCCTTCCTTCCTTCCTTCCTTCCTTCCTTCCTTCCTTCCTTCCTTCCTTCCTTCCTTCCTTTCTACCTTCCTTCCCACTTGCCTGAGAGTTACTTTGGCCAAGTCATTCAACATTCCTGGCCTTGATTTTCCTCAGGTAAAAATGTCACGTGCAAGGGTTTAAGATGCCAAAATATTTAAAGTTTCTTACAATCATAAATTTCTTTGTTTATTTCAAATTCCTCTCTCTGATCTCTTTATCACTCTTATGTAGACTTCATTGAGTTTTCAGTAACTATTTGGTTCCACATCTTTCTTTTATCTTTGGTTTTCATGAGTTTCATTATGGTGTGTCTGGGCATGATTTTGTTTGAGTTTATCCTATTTAGAGCTTCCTGAGCTACTTGAATCTGTACATTTGTCTTTCACCAAATTTGGGAGAAAATTCTTATGACTTCAAATATTTTTTTCCTAACTCAATCTCCTTCTCCTTTCCTCTGGGACTCCAATGACTTGAATATTAGACCTTTTTGTATTGTCTCATAGGTTTCTGAATTTTTGTTCTCTTTTACCTCTCATCTTTTCCTCTCTGTTCTATAGTTGGAATAATTTTATTGACATATCTTTAAGTTCACTGACCTTTTCCTCTGTGATCTCCAGTCTGCTATTGACTCTAAGTGAATTTTTTACTTAAGATATTATATTTTTCAATTCTAAAATTCCAATTTGGTTCTATTTTTATAGTTTTTATTTCTTTCCGGAGAACTTTTATCTTTCCATTCATTTCATGGGTACCAATCCTTACTTCATTAAATGTAGTTACAATACCTACATTAAAGTCTTTGTCTGATAATTCCAATGTCTACCTTCTCAAGAATTATTTAACGGTATTTGTTAGGATTTTGTTTTCCTGTAGCAGGGAACAGCACACTTTTTCTGTCAAGGATCAGACAGTAATTATTTTAGGCTTTGTGGACCAGACAGTCTCTGTTGCAACTACACAACTCTAACACTGTATCGTGAAAGCTGCAGTAGCCAACGCATGAATGAGCATGGCTGTGTTCCAGTAAAACTTTAGTCATGGACACTGAAATCATAATTACATAAAACTTTCACATTTTACAAATACTTTTACAAATGTAAAAATCCTTCTTACCTTACAAGCCATACAAAAACAGGTGGTGATACAGATTGGGCCCATGGACCACAGTGTACTAATCCCCAGCCTTGAGAATTGCCCATGTTTTCCTGCTTCCTTTCATGTCAATTCATTTCGGATTGTGTCATGGATGGGTTATATATTATGTTGTGAGACTCCAATTCCTGTTGGAATCCTCTGGAGAATATTAATCGTATTGGTTTATTTGAACAAGCTTGGTTAGCTACAGATCTCAAGCTCAACCTTGCCCTCAGAGGTCCCAATACCAGCTCAGTTTCTGGAGTCTTTGCTATGCTGTCTGAAGGTGCCCATCCATCCCTGCACTACTCAGAAGTCATCTGGATGGTATCAGTCATCGCCAGACTCCAGTGAAGGTTTATATCCTCTCTCGGCTCTCAGAGCCTTTGCTATGCCTCCTTGGTCTGTTCTGTACATGTGCAGCTCAGACAGAAACCTGGGATTTCTGAGAAACAACACACGGAATTAGGAAATCCCATTCTTATCCTTCTTCTCGTCAAGGAGTTTCCTATATTCTCCAGCTCTCAAGGGTCTTTTTTCCCTGCTCTTGTTTCTCTAACAAGAAAGAAATGTTTTCTTAGGGTTTACCTGCTGTTGACCATTTCCACATACCTGGGGCTGACCTTGGGGAAAAGCAGTGAGAGAAAAATAGAGAGAAGAGCAATGTGGCTTTTCCCTCTCACTCTTCAGAACACGGGTTATCTGACCATAGAGAGGAGTTTTTCTCGTGGGGCTTTAGTCACCCACGCGTCTGCACTGCTGTCACTGTCACGTAGCAATACCAGCTGGCCCGTGGGCACAGCCAGGAGAGAATAAAGGAAAAAAAAAAGCAGAAAAAATGTATCTCTGACGCACAGGGGCCCATACTCTCTGGTTTGCAGGAGCCTCTTTTCTGGCTAGAGTTTCTCTCAAAGGTTTTGCTATCCACATCTGCTGTGCAGTTTTGTTTGGGGTTCAAAACAGGGAGATAGAGAAACAGAAGAGAAAAAAAAAAGGTCACTGCCTTATTAGTCATTCTTCAAATCCTGACTTCTTTTCCTGATCAATCTGCAAGGTTTTACTTTGCTAAGACCTCACACAGTGGCTTTTGCTACTCGGACACAGATTTTCGTCATAAGCAGTAGGAGAGATAGGAGATTGCGTGCTTACTCTAGCTTGGCTGGGGAGAACAAGAAGTTAATGTTCCCGGAAGGGAAGTGACTAGTACAAGGGTACTTCCCAGGGTCATGCATGCATGTGCAGGTATTAGGTGGCCCAAGCGAGGCCATTTGTTGCAAGGTGGCTATGCAATTTACAAGTCCAATAGACTGGGCTGTCAGCTGGGATGTTGGTCCCTCCCACGTGTCCCTTCTAGCATGAGAAAAACATCACACGATTCCAACTGAACAACATTAAAAAGTCACTGACAAATACTCCCCCAAACTCTCAAGATCATCAGAATCAAGGAACGTCTAAGAAAATGACATAGCCAAGAAGCGCTTGAGAGAGCTTAACAGGATGAATGTCGCGTGACATCCTGAGTGGGGTACCAGAAGAGAAAAGGGACTTTGGTAACAACTGAGGAACTCTGAACAAAGTATGAACTTGAATTAATAATTGTATGCCAATATTGATTTGTTAATTATAACAAATGTGTCACACTAATGTACAATATTAACTGAATAAGGGATATCTGGGAATTCCGTACAAGATTCACAATTTTTCTGTAAACCTTAAAACTGTTGTGAAAAATAAAGGTAATCAAAAATAAGAGCAAAAATCTGATTAAAAATATTTTCTAATATATAGCAGACAAAGGGCTGATATTTTTAACATAAAAAGATATTAAGCAAGCTGATTAAAAAAACCATAGGTCAAAAATGAAACAAAACAAAAGAAAAAATCATAGAACTCCAATACACAATGAATAATTTGTAATTAAAAATAATCATAAATAGGCACATGAAAAGCAAAGTTCAACACTAATAATCAAAAATACGAATCACTTTAATCTTTTAGAACCTAGAACTATTTTAAAAATGATACTGTCCTGTATAATTTAGAAGACTTGCAAGGGGTGTAACCAGCAAAATCCACTTGTAAATTAATTTGTAATATAATATAAATGTGTTAATCATTTTCTTTACAGTAATGTCATTTCTATTAATCTTCTTTTGGAAAGTAATATATGTGTAACATATCTTTCTAAGAAAGATAATTATAATAGAATTGTTTATAAATATATTAACTTAGAAAATACTTAAATGCTCAACAATTGTAGAATGGTTAAATTGTCCTTGGTTCACTCACTTTATGAAGCCATATGAAGTATTTAAAATGATATTTAAAAAGATAATGTAATAACATTGAAAAATGTCTATAGAAAAAATGTTAAGAGAAGTGGAGAAATGTAAAATTTATCTAAATAGTATTTTAATGCTTAGTTTAAAAAACTCAGCGGTAGAAGATACTGAAAGAAAATATATCACTACCTATAATAGCTTTATTTGCACTTTTGATCTAGTTGCTGTTTTTTTTACTTAAACTCTTTTCTAAATTTCATTTTATGTACAAGCATTTCATTTGACAACAACCAAAAAATGTTAAAAAAAAGATAAAGAAGAAAAGATTTCAATTTCCTAGAATAGCAAAATTTGTCATATTTGGCAGGTGAGACTTTGAAATTTTTGTTTCCATTTATTTATAGTATATCTATTTTCCCACTATAATTGAATATATATAAATACTGTTTATAAACATAAATACCCCAAAACTGATATGTTTAACATGCCCTTAGACCTGATTTGTACAAAAAAGGGAAAAGTTTATAGAAGTGAAAAGAGATGACCATCTGTATAGATTGTTTGAGATCCTGTCGACTTATCTGTGGATCAGTATGAATACAGACAGCAAATACAGAGAGGTCTCATGGGAGCCGTAAAAAAAATATTTCTTTAACTGTCTTTTTAAAAGTTTCTTTTGTATGTGCCCCCAGTTATTCTCTCTGTTTCCTCCCTGTTTATGTCCTGCTAAGAACCTATCACAATCTATAATAATTTCTTTTTGTATTTATTTCAGAATATTACAGGGGTACAATGTTTCGGTTCCACGGATTGCTTTTGTACTGCTTGAGTTAAAGTTATAAGAGTGCCCATTGCTCAGATAGTGTACTTTATACCTATTAGGTATGATTTCACCCATTCCCTCCTCTTCCCTCCCACCTGTGTGATTTCTGTTGTGTTCTACTTCCATCTCTGCACATGAGTGCTGATTGGTCAGTTCCAATTTAATAATGAGTACGTGTGGTATTTTTTTTTCCCATTCTTGAGGTACTTAACTTGGGAGGATGGTCTCCAGCTCCATATAGATTGTTGCAAAAGGTATTAATTCATCTTTTATGGCTGAATAGTACATCATGGTGTATGTAAACCACATTTTATTAATCTATTCATGAATTGATGGGTATTTGGATTAATTCCACATCTTTGCAATTATGAATTGCGCTACAGTAAACATTCTAGTGCAAGTGTCTTTTTGATAAAATGACTTTTTTTCCTTTGGGTAAATAATAATTCTACACTTTATTTGGAACCAGAAAAGAGCCCGAATAGCCAAAGCAATCTTAAGCAAAAGGAAAAAATCTGGAGGCATCACTTTACTAGACTTTAAGCTATACTACAAGGCTATAGTAATGAAAACACCATGGTACTGGCACAAAACTAGAGACATAGATCAATGGAAGAGAACAGAAAACCCATATATAAAACCATCCACATACTGCCATCTGATCTTTGACAAAGTAGACAGCAATATACACTGGGAAAAGATTCCTTACACAATAAATGGTGCTGGGAAAATTGGATAGCCACATGCAGAAGATTGAAACAGGATCCATATCTCTCATCACTCACAAAAATTAATTCAAGATGGATAACAGATTTAAATCTAAGACATGAAACCATAAGAATTCTAGAAGAAAATATTGGAAAAACTCTTCTAGATATCAGCCTAGGCAAAGAATTTATGAAGAAGACCCCAAAGGCAATCACAACAAGCAGAAAAATAAATAAATGGGACTTTATTAAATTAAAAAAGTCTGCACACCTAAGGAAATAATCAACAGAACAAATATACAACCTATAGAATGGGAGAAAACATTTGCATGCTATACATCTGATAAAGGACTGATAA
>CAUYSK010099169.1:0-15278 GCA_963575035.1 Avahi laniger
CCTGTAGTCCCAGCTACTTGGGAGGCTGAGACAGTAGGATTGCTTGAGTCCAGGAGTTTGAGGTTGCTGTGAGCTAGGCTGACGCCACGGCACTCACTCCAGGCAAGAGAGTGAGACTCTGTCTCAAAAAAAAAAAAAAAAGAACTCACTAAGAAAAGGTGCAAAAGATATGAAAAGGCAATTGAGAGAAATGTAAATTAAAATAGCCAAGTAATATTTTCTGTATCAAATTAATGAAAATTTGAAGATTCTTAATAGTTGGCAGCAAGACTGTAGAGAAAATGATATTAATAGTTCCCATACTGCTGGTGTAAAGATAAACTCATATTACCTTTTTGAAAACATTCAGCCTCACTTATAAAAATTCCAAGAAAAGAAAAGGGAAGAAGACACACAATATCAAATGAACTAAATGTCCAATAATAGGGAAAATGATAAACCGATATGGTCATATTAGTAAATACCTATACAATTGTTAAATCCAGTATACTGTTGAAGGAAAAAAATAGCAACTGGCAGAATGAAGTGTAATTGGAGCAGAAAGTGAGAAAGAGCACAAATATGACTCATCATTTTTCTTCTAAAATAAAACATTTCAGTTGCAAATTAAAGTTTGACATAAGAAGGCACTATTTTAAAAAATCAAAACTTTCTGAGCAACGATTTAGGTCTAGTCAAAAAGTTCACACCTTTACCTTCTTATTAAGAAACCCTTTCCATAAAGACAGATTAACCACATTTTTTTAAGTAAACACAAACATGCATACTTTAAACAGAAATTTGAGAAGCAGAAATTACTTTTGAAAAGTCATTAGTGGCAGTCAGGGCCAGGTATGGTGTGGCTCATGCTTATAATCCCAGCACTTTGGGAGGCTAAGGCTTGAGGCCAAGAGTTAGGACACCAGCCTGGGCAACACAGTGAGACCCCACCTCTATAAAAAAAAAAATTAGTCAGGCACACCTGTAGTCCTAGCTACTTCGGAGGCTGAGGCAGGAGGATCACCTGAGTCCAGGAGTTTGAGGTAGCAGTGAGCTATGATCTTGCCACTGCACACCTACCTGAGTAGCAGAGGTCAATTGTCTCAAAAAACAAACAACAACAAAAAAAAATAGTGGCAGAATCAGGATTAGAACCCAGGTCTCTAAAATTCAGAACTATTTTGCTTTATATTGAGCTGTACTGCTAGATCTGACAATTTTCAAGAAATCGATTTATGAATAATATTCCTTTTAATATTGCCAAACCTTAAAAGGTAAAAAATGATTTATGATCTATTTAGCGACCATGAAATAACTAAAATACATTTGGAAGAAGGTGCTAAATACCAAATATGAAAGCAAAAAAAGGTAACCATAAGGGTTTCCAAGACCAAAAAAAGTGTCATCTTTTAACAAAATCTTGTTTTAACATTACTGATTCAAAATACTCCTGGTATATAGTATACCATGAAACTTCACTTCTACACTCAGGAAACAGTAGAATAGATCTCCTCAATGTAGTATAATGAGTTTATAAAAGTATTAACTACTAATGTCAGCCTTTTGAGCCAGAATTTAGACTGTGGATACTTAAGATCTTAGGTTTTACAGTCATCTTGAAAACTTAGCAATCTTCACTGACCATCAAATATAAATTATATCTGCCTTTTCATTTGGGTAGCCTTGAGAAGTACTTTATTAACCTATTCAGAAAAACACAGCCACTTTCTTTTAAAATATAACAGCAAAGAAAATTTTGATGCAAATATCTGTATCATTTAGCCATCCCTATAGTACCTCACTTTACAGCCAATACCAGAATGATACAAGCAACCTAACACTCAATGTAATAAGTTTTACATTTCTTTTTCTTCATGTGTTTACACTGTATTTCCTAAGTTTTTAAAACCTGCCTAAAATTTAGATTTTAGGATTCAGTATAAAATGGCATTGCTCTCCCACCCTGCTCCAGTATTTAAAAAAAAATTTTTAATTTAAAAAAAAAATTTTAAAAAGGCCAATAATGGCTATTATGACTGCTATCATTTAGCAAGTAAATGGATACAAATATTAATGTTTAAATAGAAATCCTTAGGTTTCTTTATAGAAGTTACCTAAAGAACTAGAGCCAGGTGCAGTGGCTCAAGCCTGTAATCCTAGAACTCTGGGAGAACGAGGTGGGAGGATCGCTCGAGCTCAGGAGTTCGAGACCAGCCTGAGCAAAAGCAAGAACCCGTCTCTACTAAAAATAGAAAAATTAGCCAGGTGCAGTGGCATGCACCTGTTGCCCCAGCTGCTTGGGAGGCTGAGGAAGGAGAATCACTTAAGTCTGCAAGTTTGAGGTTGCAGTGAGATACGATGATGCCACTACTGCACTCTAGTCTGATCAATAAAGTGAGACTCTCCCAAAAAAAAAAAAAAAAAGAACTGCAGGATTTAGTTGATTTTCATCAAAATATTGCATGACCAGGAATATATTAACATATAAATATACACACATAGATTGATCTTTCCTGTTTCTCCTCCCACCGTTTACAAAACAGGATCCTTTGTCACCATAGTTTCTGAAAATCAAGCAGGTACATGAATCAAGCTAATATCATTAATATCCTCCATTTAATCATCTCTTCCATTATTCAGCATCTTAAATATAGTGGCAAATGCCATTTACTTTGTTACCTAAGTGCCAAGCAGGCTTCTGGTTTAAAAAATAATAATAAAACTGTGCCCTTTATGTCAAATTTGTCATGTCAGAATAGTCTTTCCCATAAAGATTTTTAAGATAAACAGTGTGTCCTTAAATAATCCAGTACTTGCTGCCAATGTATGTGTATGTGCGAGTATGTGTGTTTAATGGTCCTTTAAAGACTTGTCTTTGGAATGATTCTGTCCTACCTTTGCTGCTGCAGCCCGCCTGTCCTTTGCATCACTGAATTCATACTTCTGGAAGTACCCAATATGCACTGTAACAGACAGATGGACAGATCAATGGGCCACAGCCGCAAAGGCCAGAGAGACAGACTTGATAAAAATTAAAATCAAGGTATATAAAGGGATGGGGGATATCAGAAGAAAACATATCTACCTATATTCTATCGTAAAATACCTCAACTTGATGTTTGCAAATATCCTATGCAAATACCCAAATAAACTGTACTTGATTACATATTATTTCCTTCTTACAAGTAGAAATGATACTATCACAACAGGCAAAATAAAGCAATCATTATTTTTAACACACTGACTGCCGCACTAGAAAAAATTTTTCCCCTTGGGGCCAGTGTTTTATTATGAAAATAGAATAAAAACTTCCAAAACAAAGCAATCCTTTCTAATTTAATGAAAAATTTGTTTTTTTATTGTTTTCTGTGCGTGAGTTACATGCAACTTGAAAAATAGTTCTCAAGGCTCCCAAGGTGAAAAGAGGTGTGAGTTACATGTTTCACAAGGCCCCATGCTCAAAACTAGCGTGAATTAAATACAAATCACATGGCAGTTAATGTGTTAATACCACTGAAAGTTACAGACATACCAGACACTTTTGGAACCATGTCACACAGTTCATCAAATAGGGTCTGCTCTTTGACACACCAGAAACTATCACATTCACAGAAGGCTGTCTACATTAAAATTAAAGTGGCAATTATTACAAGTAGGAAATTTCCACTATAACACTAAGTTCTGTGTGATTATATATACTTGGAATCATTGAATAAAACTCATATTTTAGCATTTTGCCACTCTACATTCCTATCTTTCTACATAAAAATGGCTGCAAGTACCACATCTAGGTAAGATAACTTTGAGGGCTCAAAACAATATATAATAGTGTCATTTAGGCCAATTACCAAGCTGGACTAAGACGTTTATACACAAAACTACCAACATTATTTTTAAAAGCTATGTAGAATCCTCCTATAACTTCAAATCTATTCAAACAAGAATTCACACTTTAAGAAGCTTCTTAAAGCTGTATCTTAAATTTTTTAAATTATTTTCATTTTTTATTTTTTTTATTTTTGGAACAGAGAGAGGGTCTCTCCCTGTCACCCAGACTGGAGTGCAGTGATGTGATCATAGCTCATTGCAGCCTCAAATTCCCGGGCTCAGGTGATCCTCCTGCCTTAGTGTCCTAAATAGCTGGGACTACAGGCGTGTGCCACCATGCCCTAATTTTTTTATTTTTTGTAGGAATGGAGTCTTGCTATGTTACCCAAGCTGGTCTCCAACTCCTGGCTTCAAGCGATCCTCCCACCTTGGTCTCCCAAAGTGGTAGGATTACAGGTGTGTGCCATTGCGCCTGGTCTAAAAGCTATTTTTAAAATCAAACAAACCTAATGTCTCAAAATTCTAGCTTAAGCCAGCATAAACACTGTACTCTGACAGAGAATTTTTTTTACATCAGACATTACTCCAAATGCCTTTGTCTGATCTGTCTTCACCAAAAGCTTACATTCATGAAAGAGAAATTTTAATTTAATTGAATGTTTTATTTTGTATGCATCTAAAATAAAAATAGATCCATGCTACATGTTTAAGGACATTTGAGGAAAAATGTTTCCTCTTTTATTTCCAGGGGACCTAACTATACATTCCTCATTATTATTATTATTGTAACCCATCAAAAACATAAGCAGGTGAAGAGACATGATAACCAAATACAATGCATGATCCTTGACTAAAAGAAGGAAAGCTATAAAAGACATATTGGACAAATGGGGAAAACTGAATATATTTTTTTCTATGACAACTTTATTTAGATATAATTCACATACCATAAAATTAACTCTAAAAAGGGTTTAGTGGTTCTCATTATATTCAGAGTTGTGACACACAGTTGTGTCAACCATTCATTTTAGAATATTTCATCACCCCAAAAAGAAACCTTATACCTATTAGCAGTCACTCCCCATTTCCCCCACCCAGCCTCTTAGAAGCACTTATCTACTTTCTATCTCTACAGATTTACCTATTCTGGACATTTTGTATAAATGGTATCACACAGCATGAGGCCTACTGAGACTGGTTAATTTTGTCACTTAGTTTTACTTACCTAGGAAGGTCAACAAGCTGAGAGCTTGCCATGGACATTAAATAGGTTTGTTTCACTGAGGGATGAAGAGCAACTATTAACTAACTATTCAGCAAGTTAAATGAAAGCTGCTTAAAGCTTCAACTACACAATACTCATTTTAGAGATGATGAAACAGAATTTATTGAAATTAAATAACTGATACAAAGTCACACAGCTGGTAAAAGGCAAAGATGGAACTGAACTTAGTTCTATAATAATACCAAAGACTTAATCACTACATTATTTGGCTTCCCAAAAAAATAATTCACCATTTCTCACTGAACCTATCGCCTAGCAGGATCTTGAATGCCTCCCCTCCTCTCCATTCCAGCCTTGCTAACCTCACTATATACTTCTTGCCCAGATTATTCTAACGGACTTCTCACTACTCTTCCAGTTTCCTAATCTTACTCTGTTCTCATTTATTCCCTGGATTGCCAAAAGAGTGGTCTTTTAAACAGTAATTCCATATTAATTTAAAAGTTTAAAGTTCCTTCATATAGCACGAGGGCATAAGTCCATTTCAACAGCACTATGCTAAAGCCGTTCATAAACTGATCACATTGCCTACCGATCCAGCCCCAGCTCCTACCACTCTTCTTCCCAATAATTTTAGCAATATTCAGTTCCTTATTGTTCATTCAACATACTAGACTTCTTTCTATTCCATGTCCTCCTTTGTCTGGAATGCCATCTCCAACCCCATCTGTCCAGAGAGCTACTATTCATTTTTTAAAACCCAGCTTCCAACATTATAGCCCTTCCCAGAAAACAGTATTAAATATTCCTTCTATGACTTTGTACTTCTAATGTTAAATATATCATTGTGTAATTTACTTAAACATGTCTCCTTAAACAGTTGTCCAGTATTTGTATTCCCCAACACAGTGTAGCAGCTAAAGAAATATCAGTTGGTAAAAATATTAATAGAGTACTCAACTTTCCCAATTAAACTGAAGCATTATTTTTAGGGACCCAATAACCTCAGAAATGCATAAAATAACTATAACATGATATTTAGGATATTATAAGGATAAAAATTTGGTGGGAAGGGTGGAGGTTCTGCACGTAAAAGTATTAAGAATTGAGGTAGTAATAATACTGTGAGGAAGGGAGCCAGGTAGCTAAGTATAAAGGCAGAGAGATATTTTAAGTTTTTTAAATCCTTTGTACTTTTTTAATTTGAGCCAAGAAAATATATGCACGGTCAAACAAAATTTTTTAAATTCTAAAAAAATTTATCGGCCAGACGTGGTGGCTCATACCTGTAATCCTAGTACTCTGGGAGGCCAAGGCGAAAGATCACTTGAGCTCAGGAGTTCGAGACCAGCCTGAGCAAGAGCAAGATCCTGTCTCTACTGAAAAATAGAAAATTAGGCAGGCTCATGGTGTGAGCCTATAGTCCCAGCTACTTGGGAGCCTGAGGAAGGAGGATTGGTTGAGCCCTGGAGTTTGAGGCTGCTGTGAGTGAGACTGACACCATGGCACTCTAGCCCAAGCAACAGAGCGAGACTGTCTCAAAAAAATAAAAAGGGTTTATTAACAATCGATCTTACCACACTAAGTCTGTTTAAAAAACTCTTTAAACCTAAGGTTATGGAGAAGAGTTCAGTCATACTGCCTTAGCAGTATGACTTATGCCAACTTATTTCTGTATTTTGTTTTGGTTACATTAGAACAAAGAAAAGTATGATTCACAAACTCTGCACTGTAATGTCAATATTCTTCACTTAAACGGACCTGGAACCTTTAAAAAGGTAGTAGAAAACATTTTATTCAGAGCTAACTAGTTAACACTGGCTAGTGTTAAACTGCTTTTATTTTTATAAATGCTGAGTAGAAGAAATATACAGAACTCAAAACCTCAAAACTATTAATAATACAGGAATATTAAGATGAGTTACTTCTTCACTTGTGACTACAAAATTCCACCAGTATCTGCAATTAGGGTATGAACAAACAGATCTGTCTTAGCCTTGTCTGGCATTTATTTAACTGAACAGGTTGCACATGTGCTGCTGTAGTATTCTACTTTATATAACTTTGCCTAAGCAGACATGCACAGGTCTCAATCCAACACACCAGTGCAGAATAATCAACAATCCGTAAGAAGTAAAGCAGAAGCCTACATTCTGGATTCTGCTCAAAAAAAAAAAAGTGTTACTCTGGATATAGGTTAAGGAATTGGTAGGTCTCCGATATGTTAAATAAGTCTTTACAATTATAGAAAGACTATCATGAGGAAGGGTTAGAACCAGGTAGGTTCAGGTAAAAAGCTACAGGGAAAGAAATATTAGTATATGGAAGAACTCTAAATCAGAGCTGTTCAAGTATGAAATGTGCTCACTTCTAGAAGTGGCTGTGAAGGTTCAGTCACAGAATAGATTTAAGAATAGCCTCAGGGATCACTTAACAGGGCGGTAGTACTTGGTAAGTGGTTGGCTAAGAAAACCTTTAAAGATCCCTTCCAACCTTGTTAATCCGATTTTCTGTGAATTCAAAATTGTTTTGACTCTGGTATGAATCAAAGATTAGGCAAGCTTACTTCAGCTACTGCTTAATATTTATAATTATACTTTCATTCCAAAGGGTGAATATTTTTGTGAACTTTAAAGTCCTATTTTCACCACTTTGGTTTTACAGTACATTTAGAATGCAACATTATATATCAAACTTCAGGCATTATCACATATCCAGAGGACCCTGCTATAACTATATTAACACAATGAGTTGAGATGATTATAAAAAAATACAAAATTTTTAGGGCCAATAAAATGGAATCATTACATTTAAAAATTTAGTAACAAACTGATGAGTAAAATTATGTACATACTTTCTTTCCAAAGAAATATTATTCCCCTATTAAATGATAAGTAATCTGAGGCACACTCCATAAATTTTCCCCTTCATAAGAGCTGAAGTGATGAATAGCAGGTTAAAAAGTAAACACATTTTCTAACATTTGAGGTGGAATGGTATCCGTAATAAGCTCATCTGAGAACTTCACTAAAGACCTATTTTCTCACTATTGAGCAAAATAAACTAAACTACTCTCCGCTCAAAACAAGCATTTGTTATCTAGTGCTGCAGTCCCCAACCCCCAGGCCACAGCCCGGTGCCGGTCCATGGCCTGTTAGGGAACAGGCTGCACCGTCACCACCTGAGCCCCACAACCCACCCCTACCCCAACCCGGGTCCGTGGAAAAATTTTCTTCATGAAACCAATCCCTGGTGCCAAAAGGGTTGGAGACCACTGATCTAGCGCATCCACAACATCACAATGCTGTTCTTCCAGAATTTCTTGATGCTTCTGTCAGAAGATTTCTGGGCATTGTGGACCACTGGTCTAAGTTTGTAACTTCACACATAAACGATGAATAAATTTCACATAACATACATGCATTCCATTGTAGCAGGATTATTTTACATTAAACTTTGTTTTTAAATGCTTATACTAGACTAGAAAATAGTAAATGTTATAATAGCAATTTGGCTTGACATTTTCTTGAGGATGGTCCATACATAAGCTGTGAAGTCTTAAATGGGGTGTGTAGTAGATTTCTGACTCTGTTCTATTGTTTATTATTTACTTGGATTCACAGGCCATAGCAAGAAGTCACAAGTCAAAGCCCACCGACTCAGTATGCATGAGTCAGTCTTCTGGGCCACAGAGCAGAACAGAGAAAGGTAAGGTAGTTCTGAAGAGACAGAAAATATCTAGCACACAGACAATAACATTCACACACATTTGTGTATATTTAATGATATAAAATACTGAGTTCCAACCCCAGCTATGAAAATTTGGGCAGGTTACTTAATTCCTCTAAGCCTCAATTCCTTATCCACAAAACAATAAAAATATCATCCATTTCATAGAACAGCTGTGATAACTAAAACTCCGTAAGGAAACTGGTTAAAAGCAAAAAACAGCATGTTAGAGAATGAGAGCATGCAGTCAGCAGAAAAGAAATGGGAACAATTCAGAAAAGAAAAAAACAGGGATATTAATGGGACTTATTTTTATAAATTATAAAATCAATAAGAAAATTCATTCATATCTGACTTTTCAATATTTATCAGCTATGTTCCAGACACTGTGTAGGTGAATGGAAATACCAAAATAATACATTAGTCCTACTGTCAAGGATTTCAGAATCTATCTAGTGAGAGAATAAATAATAATATATAACTTTAAAAAAATAAAGATGTATATACAAAATTCTGAGACCCACTCACAGGGAAGGATTCAAAGAAACAAAGTTAAAAGTGGGTCTTGAAGTATGAATGAGTTTATGGGGGGGGGAAACAATTTGAAGCAAGGAAAAAACCCTACAAAGGTATAGAGAAAATCTTCACAAGGAATATCATTATTACACTATGCCAGGAATGATCATGAAGAAGTATCATTTCCTATTCCTCCCCACATACACTCCTACTCCAACTTATCATGAATGGTAAAGATTTGATATACTTCCTTGGGCCATAGATTTAGACCAAATATGAACATTTTTGACACTGTCATAAACTGAGTAAGACAACTAATCTGTAAGAAAAGGAGACATTTCACCATTACCTGAAAAATCTGTGGTGACTCTACATACTATACTCACAAGGCTGCAAAGGCCCCATTTTCCAAAAATATCACCCTTTTCATGTTTTTTTCTGATGTTTTCCAAAGGAAGCCTTCTAACAATTTCTAGTAGCTTCTAACAGACTCCACTTATACACAAAGGACAATATTTTCCTTTTTTCCTAAAAACTAACTGATCACTTTGGAAGGCAAGGTTTTCCTCAACCCAGATGCATAGAGGGGTCAACATCCAACAAAAGTGAACCACACACCAGGGTTAATAGCTTGTGAAAATAACATTTCAAAAGACAAACTGGTAGAGTGTGGAATTTCTGGATAACTGCAGTACATTGAAATTCTCCACTTTGGAAGCCAAGTCAGGGCAAATCCAATAACAGGAAGAGATCAGTCTACACATGGATAAAGGGAGGCATGGTAAGTTCTGAGTTATTGCCTTTATTATCAAGAAGTTATTTACAGGTCAGTCTACCCTTCCTGGATTATTAGCCCTGGAAAGAAAGGGAATATTCTCCACTCATCTTTGTATACCTACTGCCAACCACATATACTGGGAAAAGAGTAGGAATGTAAAGGTTGAGCACAGATCTATTAGAACATGGTGCTGGGAAGATGTATGGCTGTTCCAAGGATAGTAAAATGCAAGAGGACCAAGTTCAAGATAGACAGCGACATTTGGTAAGACAGAAAGGAAGCTTTTGTCTTTTAACTTCCTATCTTGAAGTAGTCATACTCATTATCTTTTGTCACTATCTGAATTTTATAACTGGAAAACATCAAGTCCAAACCCCTGTAAGAGTAGATTCAGCCTAGAGACTGATGACAGCCTAAGGTCACACACTAATATAGATGGGATTAGACCCTAGTCCTAGATTGTGAGGTACATGAGTTTTATGAGGCTGGGCATGGTGGCTTACACATGTAATCCCAGAGATATAGGAGGCTGAGATGAGAGGATCATTTGAGCCCAGGAGTTTGAGGTTACAGTGAGCTGTCATCATGCCACTGCACTCTAGCCTGGTTGACAGAGCAAGGCCCTATATCTTTAAAAAACAAAACAAAAAAGGTTTTTATGACATTGCATAAACTGTGAATTAAACAAAGTGATTGTTATATACTTAAGGGCTTTACAAACATTTGTACGACATATAGAAGCTTTTTAATATTGATTTTGATAAACCTACTTTATTTTGCAAAAGAAGGCTGACCTACACTCAGTTTGGAAGGCTTTCAAGTTTACTTTCTACTACTTATTAAGTATACATCAATTTTTTTAATATCATAATCCTGGAATTAAAATCTAATCTTAAAGCCATATCCCTGTATCTTACCCTTCCTTTCTACACGATACCTGTGGTAGTCAGCCTCCAAGATGGTCCCAAACGATCCCTGCCTCCTGGTATATAGTGTAGTCCTTTCTCACAGTGAATAGAGCTGACCTGTGTATCCAAGACAAAGTTATGACTTACAAGCTTAGGTCATAAAAGGCACTGCAGCATCTATCTTGCTCTTCGATTACTTACTCTAGAGACAGCCAGCTGTCATTTACTGAGGACACTCAAATAGCCCTACGAAAGGCCCATATGATAAGAGAACTGTGGCTTCCTACCAATAGCCAGAGTGTGAATCACGTTAAAAGCACCAATTCCTTCCGCCCGAGTCAAGCCTTCAGATAAACGTAGTCCCAGCTGACAGGATGACTATGACCTCATCAGAGACTGTGAGCCAAAATCACCCAACTAACCCACTCGAAACTATGAGATAATAAATGTTTGTTGTTTTAAGCCACTAATTTGGGTGTAATTCTTACACAGCAATAGATAAGTAATAAAATGACTCAGCCAAAATCAGAGTCAATTAGCTACAATGAAAGATCATTTTAGTATCGTAAAGTTTTCAATATACAAATACAAAGAAAACTTAAGTACAAGAATTTGGCTTAGTCACAAAGTCTAACTAAAATCTGAAAAAAGTCTGGCAGAGCAGACAGAACTTGTACTTTAAAGTCAAAGAAACCTGGTTTCAATTACTTCCATCAGCTCACAACATAGAAACGTTGAACTTCTTTGCAAAACCCATTTCTCAGCTTCTCTGACTTCAATCTACTCATCCGTATAATACAGAAAATGCTAACTATTACCCTGGGATTTTGTAACAAATCAATACATATGAAAACATCTCTTTGTGATAATATATTCCATAAACACAAGCTATTATTACCACTTTCATCTGTGTGTCTCTGCTTATATAAAAATGAGAAAAATGATCATTTTTCCCTCCATTCTGTTATTTTCCTGATTCCCAGACAGAATTCTTACTTCAGTCTTTACAAGGGCATACTTTCAGCCAGGCACAGTGGCTAATGGCTGTAGTCCCAGGTACTTGGGAGGCTGAGGCAGGAGGATCACTTGAGTCCAGGAGTTTGAGACCAGCCTGGGCAACACAGCGAGACCTCAACTATAAAAAACAGAAAAAATTAGCCAGGCACAGTGGCTTGTACCTGTTGTCCCAGCTACTCAGGAGGCTGAGACAGGAAGATCGCTTGAGGCCACGAGTTTGTGAGCAGCCTGGGCGATATGGCAACACCTCATTGCTTTAAAAAAAAGGGGGGGAGGGGGAGACCGAAGCATTTACTAAAAAAAAAAAAAAACCAACCATATTTTTTTGCTATAATCCAAGTTCAAAAGTATATTCCACAGTCTACAAAGTGGTTGCTTGCTCCCATGGAATGTATACCTTAAAAACCCTAAGATATATCCCATAGACTAAGGGTATTAATTTATTTTAAAAATATTTATTGTTCCCCTTCCCGGTAGGATAAAGTAGCTAAGAGGCAAACCAGCATTTCCACCAAGAACTAGAAAAGCCAGATAATGCCCAGAAATCATCTGTTTGAGGGCAACAGAGAACTGCTGAGGTAAGAAGAACTGAAGGAGCTGGTGATTTTCTGTAGTGGCCTTTACCCTGGTGGCACTTGCCAGCTCTGGGAGCAAGCAGGTTGATAATCTATCACAGAGGGGCGCTGCTCGGAGAACACAGTGTGGTAGGTGCCCTCTCCCCAAGATGATCACATCCTGATACTTGGAACCTGTAAATATGTTATGTTACATGGCAAGGGGGTATCATCAATGTCACAGATGGAATGAAGGTTGATAATCAGCTAACCTTGTAATAAAGAGATTCTTTTATTTATCCATGTCAGTCCTTTAAAGTAGAAGGAGGCGGCAAAGGCAGAGGTGAGAGACAGAGATTTGAAGATGCTATGCTGCTGGCTTTGAAGATGGAGGAAAGGACCACAAGCCAAGGAAATGCAGGTGGTGCCCAGAAGTGGAAAAGGCAAGGAAACGGATTCTCCCCTAGAGCCTCCAGAAGGAACACAGCACACCCACACCTTGATTTTAACCCAGTGAGATCCATTTCAGACTTCTGACTCTGACTCTAAGATAATGAATTTGTATTGTTTTAAGCCACTAAATTTGTGGTAACTTATTACTGTAAGAATAGGAAATCATAATAACACAGAGACTAACCAGGCGAACTTATTTACTGAGACTTGAATGAGTATCTCAAGGAATGGTCCATCTTCTCCTCAGGATATTTGCTGAGCTGGGATTGCACAAGGCCAGAGACTAAAAATCTAAAAGTAAAGCCTCTGAAACAGACTGATACTTTCTAGTGGTCTAGGGAGACAAAGATTAAAGAATGGAACCCCTATGGAGGGACTGCTGAGAATATAGCAAGTTGTTAGTTAAAGACTCTAAAAGACCAGGATCAGATCCAGAGAGACTGAACAGGTCTACAACTCATTCTTATTGGATTTAAGGCTCTAACAGTCAAGCATAAGGAAGAATAAAAACCTTCTATGAAGGAATCTACTATCCTCTAGAATCTCTAATATGTTTTATACATAATATACGCATGCAATCAAAAGTCTGTCGAATGACAGGAACACATGACCAAAATGAGAGAGAGAGAAAGAAAGAAGATAATTTGAGGAAACTCTCAGATGATTCAGACAATGTAGTTTGCTGACATAACTTCAAGGCTAACTAAATAGGAGGATCACTTGATCTCAGGAGTTTGAGGTTGTCGTGAGCTACACTGACACCATGGCACTCTAGCCTGGGCAACAGAGTGAGATTCTGTCTCACAAACAAAAAAAGAAAGACTAACCAGATGATTAATACGCTGGAGAAAAATCAAGCAAAAGGTGGAAAACACATGAAGATCACCAGAAAATTATAATCTATAAAAAAAGAATCAAATGGAAATTACAGAATTGGAAAATACAATACCTGAAATTAAAAACTAAGATGTGCTTAGTAGCAGATTACACACAAGAAAAGACAGATTTAGAAATGTGGAAAGTAAGTCAATGGAAACTATCCAAACTGAAGACAGAGAAAACAGGATTACAGGATGGGAGATACATAAAAGAGCACCGGACACATATGAAACATAATAAAAAGCTCTAAAATATATGTAACCAGAATATCAGAAGGAAAGAAGATAATGAGACAGAACTAGAATTTCCAAAACTGATAAAAAGACATCACCCCGAGAAAGTCAAAAGGATTTGAAGACTCAAAGATAAACACAAAGAAAACCATGACTAGACATATTTTTTTAATCAGTCTTTCAAAAACAAAGTTAAAAAAATCTCAAAAGCACTCATTTAAAATAATAACGGAGAACACCACATGCTATAGCACAGAATGAGGTGTTGCCTGATTTAAATTAAAAATTTAAAAAAAATAACAACAACCAAAAAGACACCTTTACTTTCCTCTCATTAGAAACAATGGAAGCCAGAAAACAACAGAATCTTTAAAGTGCTGAAAGAAAACAACTTTCAACTCAAAATTATATATGTTGCAAAAAATATTCTTCAAAAATGGTAGTAAAAGAAAAGTATTTACCAAAAAAAGGTTTACTAAGTGCCAACTATGTGCTAGGTACTGTCTGGGCACTGGGACTACCACAATGAATAAAACAAAGTCTGCTCTCAGCTTTCATTTTAATGTCAAAGTGAGAACATAACAAATTCAGAAATAGAATATATCAGGTACTATCTGGTAACTCCTTGAAAAAATTAAGCATCCCATCCCCTTCCCAACCATCTTTCCCCAACTAGTAACATTTTTTTTTTAAGTTCTTCTGTGTGTAAATAATCACATCTTAAGAGTCACATTTTCTAGAGTTTATTTCTTAAATACGGAGTCTAATATTTCTGTTAATACCCCCCAACACAGTATCTAATATAATTTATATATGAATGTTTCTAATCGGTACATACCTCTTCTTAATTTTTGATTTATAACTCATTGATAATTTATACTAAGCTCTTGCAGCCCTAGCTCCTATTTGTAAGCCTACATCACGTTTCCTAATGATTAAGATTTATTTCAGATTTATGTGGCCCAAAGCATTTATACCCCCATAATATTCTGAAATTAAAAAAAAAAAAGAATTATTTCAGAATATAAGAGCAGCAGTTCTCAACCTGTTTGGTCTCAGAAACCCTTTTTATTTTAAAAAAATATTGAGGATGCCAAAGAGTTTTATTTATGTGAGTCACAACTACCAATCTTTATCATGTTTGATACTAAAACCGAGAAGTTTTTAAAATATTTAATT